>CM069146.1:55445276-55495276 GCA_035221665.1 Okamejei kenojei | reverse complement strand
GAAGTTAGACACAGAATGCTGGAGTAACTCAGCGGGACAGGCAGCGTCTCTGGAGACAGAATGGGTCGAGACCCTTCTTCAGTCTGAAGAAGCGTCACCCATTCCTTCTCTTCAGAGATGCTGCCTGTCCCGCTGAGTTACTCCAGTGTTTTTGTGTCGCCTTTCTTCAGAAGATATACTGTCTCAGGTGGGATTTATAACTAATTGATCCAAGGCCTCGTCTACTCTATTAACAGGGCACGAGTTGGGGGTTGTTAGAAAAGACCCCCGTCATGTTCACACGGGGCGCGGCGCCAGTAATCACTACCTGAGCCCTGTCCCAAACAAGGCGAGTCAACGTAACGTTTATTCACCTCCAACCAACCCCAAAAGCAGTGACACAGTGTGGAACATGCCCAACATGCCCACACCGGCCAACATGTCCCAGCTACTCTAGTCCCAGCTGCCTGCGCTTGGTCCATGTCCCTCCAAACCTGTCCTAGCCATGTGCATGTTCAAGAAGGAACTGCAGATGCTGGAGAATCGAAGGTAGACAAAATTGCCGGAGAAACTCAGCGGGTGCGGCAGCATCTATGGAGCGAAGGAAATAGGCAACGTTTCGGGCCGAAACCCTTTTGGGTTTTCACACAAAGGGTGGTGGGTGTGTGGGACAAGCTGCTGGAGCAGATAGTTGAGGCTGAGACTATCCTAATGTTTAAGAAACAGTTAGACAGGTACATGGATAGGGCAGGTTTAGAGGGATATGGGCCAAACGCAGGCAGGTGGAACGAGTGTAGATGGGACATGTTGGCCGGTGTGGGCAAGTTGGGCCGAAGGGCCTGTTTCCACGCTGTATGCCTAATATGCCATACCATGGAGAACATGGATAGGCAATGTTTCGGGACGGGATCCTTCTGACCCGCTGAGTTACACGTTAAATAAACCTTTCCTATCCATGTAGCATGTATTTCAAATAAAAATCCAAAACCTTTAAAATATGAAATATCTTTATAAATTGGCCTTTGTTTAATACTAACAAGGGCGGCCTGGTGCAGACTGGCCTATATATACCCTGCAGCACTGACGTCCTGTTGAGTCTGTGAAAATTGTTATCACTTATCCCACAGCCAACAATGGAGCATTGTGGGCTCCACCTTTGACTATCGTTGCTTTTTGCTTATCTTTAATTAATTTGTCCCAAGTACCGTCTATGTCTCTCGTTTCCCTTTCCCCTGATTCTGTCTGAAGAAGGGTCTTGACCCGAAACGTCACCTATTCCTTTTATCCAGAGATGCTGCCTGTTAGTTACTCCAGCACTTTGTGTCTATCTTCCGTGTAAAACAGCATCTGCAGTTCCTCCCTACACGTTAGGACTGAGTTCCTCTGGTCTGTACCTCAGGGCTGCGCCCTCTGCTGGCGACTGTTCCATCACCAGGTGCTTTCACTAAGTTCCCAGCAGTCAAAATACATCTTATTTATACAGTTATGGTAACTTACGCAATCATTCTTGTTGTAAAATGTGACAAAGTATATTGCTCTGTGTTAATAGGGACAATCGCATATGTTTCCAATGGTAGAACAGATAGACACAGAGTGCTGGAGTAACTCAGCGGGTCAGGCAGCATCTGTGGAGAACATGGATAGGTGACGTTTCACAGAGTGCTGGAGTAACTCAGCGGGTCAGGCAGCATCTGTGGAGAACACGGATAGGTGACGTTTCACAGAGTGCTGGAGTAACTCAGCGGGTCAGGCAGCATCTGTGGAGAACACGGATAGGTGACGTTTCACAGAGTGCTGGAGTAACTCAGCGGGTCAGGCAGCATCTCTGGAGGACGTTTCTTCAGACTGAAGAAGGGTTCTGACCCGAAACGCCATAGGTTCACAAGTTCTAGGAGTAGAATTAAGCCATTCGGCCCATCAAGTCCACTCCGCCATTCAATCATGGCTGATCTCTGCCTCCTCATCCCATTTTCCTGTCCATCTCTGCCTTAAAATTTTCCACTGACGTGGCCTCCACATTTCTCTGAGGCAATGAGTTCCACAGATTCACCACCCTCTGACTAAAGAAGTTCCTCCTCACCTCCTTTCTAAAGGAGCGCCCTTTTAATTCCGAGACTATGATCTCTGGTCCCAGACTCTCCCGCCATTGGAAACATCTTTTCCACATCCACTCTATATTTGCCTTTCATTATTTGGTAAGTTTCAATGGGGTCCCCCCTTCAACCTTCTAGAGTTGAGTTGAGGGGCTTCTAGTCCTTCTCTCCAGAGACGCTGCCTGTCCCGCTGAGTTACTCCAGCATTTTGTGTCTGTCTTTGGTGTAAACCAGCATTTGCATTTCCTTGCTGCATATGGAACAGTGCAACACAGGAACAGGCCCTTCGGCCCACAATGTCCGTGCTGAATATGATACCGTGATACTCTCCTCTGCCTGCACGGGATCCATATCCCTCCACTCCCCGCGTGCCTATCCAAAAGCTCCTTACACCCCACTATTGCATCTGCCTCCACCACCACCCCTGGCAGCGCGTTCCAGGCACCCACCACCCTCTGTGAGAATAAAATTGCCCCGCACATCCTGCTTTCAACTTGCCCCCACTCACCTTAAAGGTACGCCCTCTAGTATTTGACTTTTCCCCGTCCGGGTGAAAGATTCTGTCTGTTAAACCTCTTCTGCACCCATTTGAAAACCATCACATCCTTCCTGTTTTGGGGCGATCAGAAGTGCACGCAATACTCCAAATGTGGTCTAACCAAAATCCTATAAAGCTGCAACATGACTTCCTGACTCTGGTACTCAGTGTTCAGACGGACGAAAGCAAGCATACTACAGTTTACACCCTCATTCCCACTATCTACGTGTGTGGCCACTTTCCGGGGGCCATGAACTTGGACCCCAAGATCCCTCAGTACATCAATGCTGCTAAGAGTCTTGTCAATAACTGTATACGTTCCCCTTGCATTCGACCTCCCAAAGTGCAATAGCTCCTCATGGTTGGGACTGAGATTCTCTGCGAGCCAACATAGATGAGATGGGCCAAAGGGCATTCCATGTTTCCTGTGATTAGGGACGGTATGTGTGGGAACACTGTTCTCTGCGGGAGATACATTTCAGTGAAACTCACGAGTTTTGTTTGAAGGACATCCAATCCCTTTGCCCAGAGGCTGGTGAAGAATGTGTGCAGGTGGACCTTGGCTTCGGGGCTGTTCAACAAGATAAATGGAACCCAGCTGGGCGGGAGGAAATACTTCCCTGGACTAAACCAGCCCCCACCTTCTGAGAGTTTGTGGTTCTGATTCTCAGCGCATTTCGTTCCCTATACGTCATCTTTTCTTTTCAATTTTGAAAGAATTGTCCTGGTTACTCGAGATAAAATGAAGTGATACCTTACCACCAAGGTTCTCTTTTAAAATTCCCATTACATTAACTTTTTAACTGTTTAAGAAGGAACTGCAGACGCTGGGAAAATCGAAGGTAGACAAAAATGTTGGGCAAACTCAGCGGGTGAGGCAGCATCTATGGAGTGAAGGAATGGGTGACGTTTCGGGTCGAGACCCTTCTTCAGACTGAAGGAATAGGTGACGTTTCGGGTCGAGACCGAAGGGTCTCGACTCGAAACGTCACCTATTCCTTCGCTCCACAGATGCTGCCTCACCCGCTGAGTTTCTCCAGCATTTTTGACTACCTTTAACTTTTTAACTGATCTGCTGGGGGAAAAAGGAAATCTAATTATTGCAATGATGCGTCTTGATGTTGTCATAAGATCATAAGACATAGGAGGTGAATTAAGCCTTTCGGCCCATCGAGTCTACTCCGCCATTCGATTGTGGCTGATCTATTTTCCTCTCTCTGCCCCATTCTCCTGCCTTCTCCTCGAAACCCTCGACACCATTAGAAGAGACAAGGACTTTAAGACTTTTGCCTTCCATCACAGTGAGGAGGTGCCTGGTACTGGTCACTGTGGTGGGTGTTAAATCTGTGTTCGTTGTGTGTTCTGTTATTTTATTCTATGTCGTGACTGCGAAGGTTCGCAATTTCGTTCAGACTGAAAGGTCTGAATGACAATAAAGGATACTTTGACTTTGATTATTAATCAAGAACATTGTAGATTAGTGGCTCAAGCTATGTCATGCATTTGTAGTTACACCCTGCCAAGGAACCTCTGCAAGCTGGGCACATCCGTGGGTGCTGGGAGATCATTAATAGCACTGGTTTTCGCTGGATCCATTTTCAGGCTGCCCTTGGTAAACATATGGCCTAGGTAGTTTACCTCATTCACTCTGAATCTGCATTTTCTGGGGTTGAGTTTGAGATGGATGGCCTCGGCACACTTCAATACTTTTGTCAGATTGGGGCCGTGTTCCTCGATCGTTTCCCCAGCAATGAGGATATCGTTCACTACGATGGAGCAAGGGTATCTGGAAAACAGTTGCTCCATGGATCGTTGAAACACTTCACTGGCTGAACTTATACCAAAGGGTATTCTCATAAATTTATATAGTCCGAAAGGTGTACTGAAAGTTGTCAGCTTGGAGGAGTTATTTTCCAGTGGAATCTGCCAGAATGAACTCTTGACATCTAGCACTGTGAATACAGTGGCATCGGCCATCTGTGCTGCAATCCCGTCCACCTAACACATTGGAAAACGTCAATCTCTGTTTTAAACGTACACACTGACTTGACAATGAATTCCACAGATTCTTCACCCTCTGGCTAAAGAAATTCCTCTTCATCTCCATTCTAATTGGAGTTGTAGAATGATACAGTGTAGGAACAGGCCCTTCGGCCCAACTTGCCCTCGCCGACCAAGATGTCCCACCTGCCCACGTTTGATCCATATCCCTCCTACCCATGTATCCGTCTAACTGTTTCACACAAAGGCTGGTGGTGGGTGTATGGAACAGGCTGCCAGAGGAGGTGGTTGAGGCAAGGACTATCCCAATGTTTAAGAAACATTTAATGGTTGATCTATCTCTTCCTCCTAACCCCATTGTCCTGCCTTCTCTCCATAGGGGCGAGAAAGGTGAGGAGGACAGAGAGAGAAATTGGGGATGTACCCAGACTAGCATTGATTAATTACCAAAGTATGAAGCGATGTCTTCCAAGTAGCAAGTCATGAAACAATTGCCCTAAATTTAATGACAGGGAGTCCATAATTATAATATAAAATAAAACTCCCCTCAGATTCTAGACCTTGTAAGACGTTTCAATGTAGTAAACCTTCCCAATCCATGTAGCTGTCCAAGAGTCTTGTTGTTATGGTATTTCCTCAACTACCTCCTCTGGCAGCCCGTTCCATACACCCACCACCGGCGAGCGTGGCTTTGAGGCAGCATTTTAAAGCAGGACTCGAGACATTTAGGGAGGGAATTGGAGCGTTTTTGCGGCTTTGGCTTCTGAAGGCAATCCCACCCAAATGTGAAGACGGGCGCGAAAACGCCGGAGTAACTCAGCGGGACGGGCAGCATCTCTGGGGAGAAGGAATGGGTGACGTTTCGGGTCGAGACCCTTCTTCGGACTAGGGCGGAGGTAGTGAGTCTGAGTTACAACTTGGCCCTAGTGTGAGAGAGCAGGAAGAATCACAGAGGGGGGGAGCAGCAAGAGAGGGTGGTGCAGAACTCTCGTCGGAGAGAGGAGGAGAACATCTTCAAAGTAGCCATATCTAGAGGAGATAGACACAAAAAACTGGGTTAGCTCAGCGGGACAGGCAGCATCTCAGGAGATGTTTTAGATGGGTGATGTTTCATGTCGAGACACTTCTTTAGACCCATCTGAAGAAGGGTCTCGACCCGAAACGTCACCCATTCCTTCTCTCCAGAGATGCTGCCTGTCCCTTTGAGTTACTCCAACTTATTGTGTCTATCTTTGGCTTAACCCAGCATCTGAAGTTCCTTCCTACATACCTGGAGGAGATTTTGCAGTCGGTCAGTAACATTCTCGGAGGATCAAAGCACCAGAATGTTGGATTTCTATCATTTTGTAGGGCAGGATGTTTTATGTGTCATTCCTAACTGTCACTGTATGTCATGTTGTCACTTGCGGGTGGAGCACCAAGGCAAATTCCTTGTATGTGAATACTTGGCCATTAAACATATTCATTTATTCATTCATCTACGAAGGGAATGGATAGACGATGTTTTGCGTGGCCTGTGCAGACTGAAGAAGGGTGATGACCTGAAACGTTGCCTGTCCATTCCCTCCACGGATGCCGCCTGACCCACTGAGTTCCTCCAGCGCTTTGAGTTTTGCTTGAGATTGCAGCATCTGCAGTTCCTTGTGTCTCCAAACTAAACTCAACTACAAGTCAACTAGAGGTGGCTGTTGGGAGAGGAGACAGGAGCTGAGCGGATGGCCGCGTCTGGCAGCTTTACAAAGGGAAGTGCAGGCGATCGATCGGGGTGAAGGTGTGAATTAGCCCCAGCGTTGGTGGGTTTACCTTCAGCTGCCAAGGTTGTCGGCTCCGGAATTAGATTTTAACTTTAGAGATACAGCCCGGAAACAGGCCCTTCGGCCCACCGAGTCCGCACCGACCAGCGATCCCCGCACATTAACACTACCCTGCACACACTAGGGACAATTTTACATTTATACCAAGCCAATGAACCTATAAACCTGAGGTAGACAAAACGTGCTGGAGAAACTCAGTGGGTGCAGCAGCATCTATGGAGCGAAGGAAATAGGCAACTCTGAAGGGTTTCGGCCCGAAACGTTGCCTATTCCTTCAGTCTGAAGAAGGGTCTCAACCTGAAACGTCACCTATTCCTTTGCTCCATATTTGGAGTGAAGAAAATAGGCAGCGTTTCGGGCCGAAACCCTTCTTCAGACTGATCTATAAACCTGTACATCTTTGGAGTGTGGGAGGAAACCAGAGCACCCGGAGGAAACCCACGCAGGTGACGGGGACAAACTCCGTACAGAGAGCACCCGTAGTCAGGATTGAACCCGGGTCTCTGGCGCTGTGAGGCAGCAACTCCACCGGTACTACCACGCCGCACAAACTGTGCCCTCTCCCTGCGCTTACTTTGAGATCTTGCTTCAAACCCTTCCAGTTAAGCGTTTTTATCAGCGAACAAATATGAACTGTTCATGGCTCACCCCTTTCAAACATGACAACACCATTGTGGATGAGCTGGTTCAGTTCCAGGCACTTACTAGGAAAGGGATGGTGTTGGAATCTTGCTGATGCCAGGACTCAAAGGTGAACACTTGTGTCTTATCATCATTACTGGATGAGTCAGGGATTGAGCAGGGACAAAGATGATGTGATGTTTTCTGCTGCCAGTGTGATCTTGGAAACCGTTGCTATGTTTTAGATGTTGTTATTGAGAGACAGTTTAGATCATAGAAACATAGAAAATAGGTGCAGAAGCAGGCCATTCAGAATCATCCAAAATCAGTGCCCCGCTGATCATCCAAAATCAGTGCCCCGTTCCTGCTTTTTCCCCTTATCCCTTGGTTCCGTCAGCCCTGAGAGATAAATCTACAATTTGTAGAAGGTGGGCAAAGGGAGCTCCTCTAATGACAACAGAGATTGTGAGAAAGTCTGAAGAAGGGTCCCGACCCAAAACGTCACCTATCCATGTTCTCCACAGATGCTGCCTGACCCGCTGAGTTACTCCAGCACTCTGTGAAACGTCACCTATCCATGTTCTCCACAGATGCTGCCTGACCCGCTGAGTTACTCCAGCATTTCAAGTCCAGTCAATACAAGATGTGCAGAGAAATGAAAGTGGCAATGCCTGGGGATTGTGCAAAAACTACAGAACAGAACAGAATCAGTATTTACATGTTAGAAAAACCCCCCAGCAATTTTAAAAAGAGACAACACAACAGTAGATGAGTCCCTGGTGAGATCAGAGTTTACTGTCCTGATGGCCTGTGGGAAGAAACTCCGTCTCATCCTCTCTGTTTTCACAGCGGAGGCGTTTGCCTGACCGTAGCAGCTGGAACAGTCCGTTGCTGGGGTGGAAGGGGTCCCCCATAATGTTGCTGGCTCTGGATCTGCACCTCCTGGTGTAGAGGTCCTGCAGGGGGGGGTTGCGGGTGTAGTTCCCATGGTGTGTTCAGCCGAACGCACTACTCTCTGCAGAGCCTTCCTGTCCTGGGCAGAGCAGTTCCCAAACCAGATTGTGATGTTGCCGGACAAGATGGTTTCTACAGCCCCAGAGTAGAAGCACTGAAGGATCCTCAGAGAGACTCTGAATTTCTTCAGCTGCCTGAGGTGATAAAGGTGCTGCCTTGCCTTGCTCACCAGTGTGGCAGTGTGTGTTGTCCATGTCACATCCTCTGTGATGTGGACATGGTGCGAAGACCAACTCTTATCTGCCAGTTGCAGTAACTCACTGGGTCAGGCAGCATCTGCGGTGGGAATGGACAGGCGATGTTTTGGGTCAGGACCCGACTTCACGCTGTAGAAACATCACCTGCCTGTTCCCTCCTCAGATGCTGCCTGACCCACTGAGTTTAATTGTTCCGTTTTCGGTACATATCGCAATTAAACTCTTGTGTTTCTGGATGAAATGAACACATGTTAGTTGATGCCTTTTGAGGATAATGAGGTCTGCAGTGGAGGGTGAGATAGAACTCAGTGTAGCACACGATCAGGCCCTTCGGCCCACAATGTCTGTGCTGAACACCATGCCCGCACGTGTTCCATATCCCTCCGTTCCCTGCGTACATTAATAAGGGTTTGGACACGCTAGAGGCAGGAAACATGTTCCCGATGTTGGGGGAGTCCAGAACCAGGGGCCACAGTTTAAGAATAAGGGGTAAGCCACTTAGAACGGAGACGAGGAAACACTTTTTCTCACAGGAAGTTATGAGTCTGTGGAATTCTCTGCCTCAGAGGGCGGTGGAGGCCGGTTCTCTGGATGCTTTCAAGAGAGAGCTAGATAGGGCTCTTAAAGATAGTGGAGTCAGGGGATATGGGGAAAAGGCAAGAACGGGGTACTGATTGGGGATGATCAGCCATGATCACATTGAATGGTGGTGCTGGCTAGATGGGCTGAATGGCCTACTCCTGCACCTATTGTCTATTGACTATATCCATGCTCCTATCTGAAAGTCCCTTGAACACCACTATGGTATCTGCCTCCAGCACCGCCCCTGGCAGCGCGTTCCAGGCACCCACCACCCTCTGTGTTCAAAAAATTAATCTTGACCCGCGCATCTCCTTTAAACGTTTTCCCCTCTCGTCTTAAAGTTATGCCCTCTAGTCTTGGACTTGTTCCACCCTGGGAGAGAGGTCACTTGGTGACAAACACTGGAGCCAACAATGGGCGCACTTGTGGGATTAGTTCATGACCAGAACCACACCTGTTTGATTGTGAAATGCAGCTCCTGACATTTTGTTAAAGAAGGAACTGCAGATGCTGGAAAATCGAAGGTAGACAAAAATGCTGGAGGAACTCAGCGGGGGGAGGCAGCATCTATGGAGCGAAGGAAATAGGCAACGTTTCGGGCCGAAACCCGAAACGTTGCCTATTTCCTTCAAGAGTTTCGGCCCGAAGCGTGGCCTATTTCCTTCGCTCCATAGATGCTGCCTCACCTGCTGAGTTTCTCCAGCATTTCTGTCTACTTTCGTTACTGTTTTACTGTTTTTTTTTTAAATCTTGTTTCTCTGGGTGTCTAAATTTTTAGTTGATTAAGTTATTACATCGGATGGAAGCTGCATACCAAATCCCTTTGTACCTCTGTGCAATGACACTAAAATATATTATTATTCCATTTTTTGTGGCTATGTTTGAATGCGAGGGTGCTCTCAACGGAATGCCAGGAGAGGGCAGCATTACGACAAGCTGGGTGAAAAACTCCACTCCTCCCCACTCACGATAGACACAGGAAAGCTGGAGTAACTCAGCGTGGAGAGGCGGGCATCTCTGGAGAGAAGGAACGGGTGAGGATTTCGGGCCGAGACCCTTCCTCAGACTTTTTGCGCCCGTCTTCCGGTTTAAACCAGCGCCCCGTGGTTCCTTCTCCCACTTCTCCTCCTCCCACTCCCAGCGTCGACTCCTCTACACCCAGCCCTGTGTGCCAACATGACGCAACGTTTGTAGCACGCCTCTGCCGTGTGCAACAGGCAACACTGGCGCCGCAACCGGGCTCCACCCTGTCCCTCACCCACTCCTCAAATGTGCAAACACGCCGCAGCCATCCTGGAATTCCTGTCTGATATCACCTCCGCCAATCGCCCCCCATTCCCCAAACTCCGACTGCGACGTGTAACACAATCAGAATCAATAGACAATGGGTGCAGGAGGAGGCCATTCGGCCCTTCGAGCCAGCACCGCCATTCAAAGTGATCATGGCTGATCATCCCCAATCAATAACCCGTGCCTGCCTTCTCCCCATATCCCTTGACTCCACTAGCCCAGAGAGCTCTATCTAACTCTCTCTTAAATCCATCCAGTGATTTGGCCTCCACTGCCCTCTGTGGCAGGGAATTCCACAAATTCACAACTCTCTGGGTGAAAAAGTTTTTTCTCACCTCAGTCTTAAATAGCCTCCCCTTTATTCTAAGACTGTGGCCCCTGGTTCTGGACTCGCCCAACATTGGGAACATTGGGAAGAGTCGGACGGTGTAAGCAGCGTTACTTTTTTTGCATATCTTTCATTCATTGTTCTTTATCTCTCTACATCACCGTCTATATCTCTCGTTTCCCTTATCCCCAACCAGTCTGAAGAAGGGTCTCGACCCGAAACATCACCCATTCCTTCTCTCCAGAGATGCTGCCTCACCCGCTGAGTTACTCCAGCATTTTGTGTCTGCCTGTCGATGGCAGCTTAGCGTCTGTTGTAGGCACAACACTGGAGTCTATAATCAAGTCTGAAATGGCTTGTCTCTTAGATAAGATTAATGTAATCTAACTAAGTCAACATGGTTTTATGAAAGGCACACCCCGTATGACAAATGCTTAGAGCTCTTTTAGGATACAGCAAGTGGTGTGTGTAGAACATCAAACAGTACAGCACAGGAACAGGCCCTTCGGCCCACAATGTGTGTGCCGGACATGCTGTCAAGTTAAACTAATCTCCCCTGTTTGTATGTGATTAATATCCCTCCATGAGTCACACTATAAGCCACTTAAGGGCCTGTCCCACTTGCATGCGATTGCGTGCGTTTGGTGCGACCAAGCGGAAGCGGAGTGCACGCGAAGTTCGCGCTAAGTTCGCGCTAAGTTCGCGCGTGACATCATTTGCGTCATGCTTACCAATCAGCTGGGCAGGAGGTGGGCCGACTGAATTTGAGCATCGCACGGCGTCGGACGGTGACGTCATCGCCAACGCCACGCGCTAGGCTCACACTGTCAAGACGCTGCGTACGACGTCAAGACGCTGCGTACGACCGCAATGCGCCTGCGTGCCGACATGCCCTTGGCACGTGAAGATTTCGGCCACTGCAAGAATTTCAGAGCCCCGCGTGATGTCGGGACCAGCCCCGTGCAATTCCGCGCTTCTAAGTGGGACCGGCCCCGCGCGGCCATACGGTGCCCGTACGCCTCAAGCGACCAGGAGGTTGCGTAATTTGCGAGCCAAGGTCGCTTAAGTGGGACAGGCCCTTAAAATGTTACTATCTTATCTGCCTCCACCATCATACCTGGCTGTGTGTTCCAGGTGCCCGCCCCACTCTGAATAGATTTTAAAAATTGCCCCACACATCTCTAACAAAACCCGCTCACTTTGAAGCTGTTTTCTCCAGTGTTAAGATATTTTTCACACAGATGGTGGTGGGTGTTTGGACAAGCTGCCAGAGAAGGTAGTTGAGGCTGGGACTATCGCAACATTTAAGAAGCAGTTAGACAGGTACATGGATAGGACAGGTTTGGAGGGATATGCAACAAGCATAGGCAGGTGGGACTAGTGTAGCTGGGACATGTTGACCGGTGTGGGCAAGTTGGGCCGAAGGCTCTGTTTCAACACTGTATCACTCTATGATTTTATTACTTTATTTCCGCTCAGGGGAAAATGTTCTGACTGTCTATCCTATCTACGCCTATCCTATACACAATAGACAATAGACAATAGGTGCTGAAGTAGGCCACTCGGCCCTTCGAGCCAGCACCGCCATTCTATGTGATCATAGCTGATCATCCCCAATCAGTACCCCGTTCCTGCCTTCTCCCCATATCCCCTGACTCCGCTATCTTTAAGAGCGCTATCTAGCTCTCTCTTGAAAGTATCCAGAGAACCGGCCTCCACCGCCCTCTGAGACAGAGAATTCCACAGACTCACAACCCTCTGTGTGAAAACGTGTTTCCTCATCTCCGTTCTAAATGGCTTACCCCTTATTCTTAAATTGTGGCCCCTGGTTCTGGACTCCCCCAACATCGGGAACATGTTTCCTGCCTCTAGCGTATCCAAACCCTTAACAATCTTACATGTTTCAATAAGATATCCTCTCATCCTTCTAAACTCCAGAGTGTACCATCCCAGCCGCTCCATTCTCTCAGCATATGACAGTCCCACCATCCCGGAAATTAACCTTGTAAACCTACGCTGCACTCCCTCAATAGCAAGAATGTCCTTCCTCAAATCAGGGGACCAAAACTGCACACCATTCGGCCCATCAAGTCTACTCTGCCATTCAATCATGGCTAATCTATCTTTCTTGATCAGTGCGGGTGTCAGAGGTTATGGGGAGAAGGCAGGAGAACAGGGTTAGGAGGGAGAGATAGATCAGCCGCGATTGAATGGCGGAGTAGACCCGATGGGCTGAATGGTCCAATTCTACTCCTATCCCTTTTGACCTTATGACCTTTCCCTCTCAACCCCATTCTCCCCCCTTCTCCCCATAACCCCTGGCGCCCGGATCGAACAGCACCTCCCTTATCTCCACCCATGTCCGTAACTGATGGATACAATAGACAATAGACAATAGGTGCAGGAGTAGGCCATTCGGCCATTCGGCCCTTCGAGCCAGCACCGCCATTCAATGAGATCATGGCTGATCGTCCCCAATCAGTACCCCGTTCCTGCCTTCTCCCCATATCCCCTGACTCCGCTATATACCCCACTGTATCTCTTCTCAGCCACACACACTGTCCAAACATATTCACCAATTACCCAATTACATGTTTGTCCGAGTGAACGACACAAATTGTTTGTTCTTTCAGTTCACTCGACATTCAGTCAATAAGAATGTTGCGTGAGAACCTCTCTTTGTGTGTAGGCTGGGACATTTCCTTCTGCCGTGACACTACGGGCTGTCGGCATTCTTGGAATATCTGTAACCTACACACAGACAGAGTTCCTGCCGCTTTATCCAGCCGCCGATCCTTAGCCTTATCTGCACTGATGCAAGGCCTTGCGTTAATCACTGGAACTACGCAATGAGTGAGGCAGGATTTGGGTCAGGTTTGTTACAACATGTCCAAACTCGATTCCCTCCAGGGCCCATCATGTATAGTGAGTGATGTTTCAGAAAGAACTGCAGATGCTGGAAGATTGAAGGTGGATCTAAAATGCTGGAGAACCTCAGCGGGAGAGGCAGCATCTATGGAGTGAAGGAGATAGGCGACGTTTCGAAGGAAATTAGCTTGGTAAATGTAAAAATTGTCCCAAGTGGGTGTAGGATAGTGATAGTGTGCGGGGATCGCTGGTCGCCGTGGAGCCGGTGGGCCTGTTTCCGTGCTGTATCTCAAGTTTCTCCCGCATTTTTGTCTATCATGTGCAATGACCTAACGTTCGTTGTACAACTGTGCAGCCGGGAACAAATTCATCGTGATATCGTCCCGTCAAAATGTACAGCAGGCGCTGAAAGTTTGTTGAGATTAGTTTAATTTAGTTAACTTTAGTCCTGTCCAGTCGTGTCCAGCCCAGTCCAACTCCTGTGCGTCGGCGAGACCAAGCGCAGGCTCGACGATCGTTTCGCTGAACACCGACTACACCCACCTCAAGTCAAGTCAAGTTTATTCGTCACATACACTAACGAGATGTGCAGTGAAATGAAAAGTGGCGATGCTCGCGGAATGTGCAAACAAACTACAAAATGGAACAGAATCACATATTCACATATTACATATTTGTGGGGAGGAAAAAAAAAGAAAAAAACAGCAATTTTAAAAAGACTCAACGGTAAAAAGGTCCAGTAAAGTTAGTCCCTGGTGAGATAGGGGTTTACAGTCCTAATGGCCTCTGGGAAGAAACTCCTTCTCATCCTCTCCGTTCTCACAGCATGGCAACGGAGGCGTTTGCCTGACTGTAGCAGCTGGAACAGTCCGTTGCTGGGGTGGAAGGGGTCCCCCATGATCTTGTTGGTTCTGGAGTTGCACCTTCTGATGTATAGTCCTGCAGAGGGGCGAGTGAAGTTCCCCTAGTGCGTTCGGCCAAACGCACTACCCTCAGCAGAGCCTTCTTGTCCTGGGCAGAGCAGCTCCCAAACCAGATTGTGATGTTTCCGGGCAAGATGCTTTCCACAGCCGCTGAGTAGAAGCACTGGAGGATCCTCAGAGACACTCTGAATCTCCTCAGTTGCCTGAGGTGGTGAAGGCGCTGCCGCTATCTGATGTCCCGGTAGCTCGGCACTTCAACTCCCCCTCCCATTCCCACACTGACCTTCCTGTCCTGGGCCCCCTCCATTGTCAGAGTGAGGCCCAGCGCAAATTGGAGGAACAGAATTTTTTTTGTTTAGCTTAGTTTAGAGATACAGCACGGAAACAGGCCCTTCGGCCCACCGGGTCCGCGCCGACCAGCGATCCCCGCACATTAACACCATCCTACACCCACTAGGGACAATTTGTACATTTACCAAGCCAATTAACCTACAAACCTGCACGTCTTTGGAGTGTGGGAGGAAACCGAAGATCTTGGAGAAAACCCAGGCAGGTCACGGGGAGACAGCGCCTGTTGTCGGGATCGAACCCAGATCTCCGGCGCTGCATTCGCTGTAAGGCGGCAACTCTACCGCTGCGCCACCGTGACCGCTCATATTTCGCTTGGGCAGCTTGCACCCCAGTGGTGTGAACATTGACTTATCTAACTGCAAGTGGCCCTTGCTTTCCCTCTCTCTCCCCATCCCTCCCCCTTCCCAGTTCTCCCACCAGTCTGACTGTCCCGATTACATTGTATCCCTGATTGCTTTATTCTCACCTTCTCCTTGCTAACTATAATATATTCTACATTTCCCTTGAGCTTCATCTCTTTTGATCTCTTACACTTCCTCATCTCTGTCCCTCCCGCTCCCCTGAAGCTCAGTCTCAAGAAGGGTCTCGGCTCGAAACGTCACCCATTCCTTCTGTCCAGAGTTGCTGCCTGTCCCGCTGAGTTACTCCAGCATTTTGTGTCTATCTTCAGAATATACTAGCATCTGCAGTTCCTTCCTGCACAGTTCAGTTCTGTTCAGTTGAGTTTATCATCACATGTACCGAGGTACAGTGAAAAGCTAACGTTGCGTGCTAACCAGTCAGTGAAAAGATTATTACACTCAAGTGTACAGATACAGGATAAAGGGAATAATGTTTCATGCAAGGTAAAGTCCAATTCAAGATAGTCCAAGGGTCTCCAATGAGGTCGATGGGAGGTCAGGACCGCTCTCTGGTTGGTGGTACGATGGTTCAGTTGCCTGACAACAGCCGGGAAGAAACTGTCCCTGAACCTGGAGGAGTGCGTTTTCGCACTTCTGTACCTCTTGCCCGATGGGAGAGGGAAGAAGTAAACACAGTTCTTGAGAAGAAAATCAAGTCTTCTTGTGGTCGAGCAGAGAGTGTAGTTGTAACTTGTTCACGCAGAACGACGAGCCGAGCCCATTCAACTGACTGCGCCTCAGGCAGTCCTTGCTTGGATGTGGAACATAGAACAGTACAGTACAGGAACAACCCCTATTGCCCACAATGTCTGTGCTGGGCATAATGCCAATACAAACCGTTCTCAATGCAATAGAAGGGAACTGCAGCTGCTGGTCTATACTAAACACAGACACAAATGTTTGAAGAAGGGCCTTAAGAATGGTCTCGACCCGAAACGTCACCTATTCCTTCACTCCGTAGATGCTGCCTCACCACAGCTGAGTTTCTCCAGCATTTTTGTCTACCATCCAGAATCAGTCGCCTGATTCAATGTGAGACTTTATTGTACTGAGGTACAGTAAAGTACTTTGCTTTGGCATACGATGCACAGAGTGCGCAAAGAGTTGCCACGTACCTTTAATTTTGTTTTTACTTTAGAGATACAGCGCGAAAACTGGCCCTTCGGCCCACCTAGTCCGCGCCGACCAGCGATCTAGCTCTCTCCGCACACTGACACTATCCCACACACTAGGGACAATTCACAATTTTACCAGCCCAAGTAACCTACAAACCCACACGTCTTTGGAGTGTGGAAGAAAACCGGGGCTCTCGGGGGAAATCCCATGCAGGTCACGGGGAGAACGTAAAAACTCCGTACAGACAGCACCCTAGTTATCAGAAATGCGAACCCCAGTCTTGGGTGTTACCAGGACCAGCAATGTCCTACCGCAGCTGGACACAATGCTGACCATATGCATGGCAGCGACAAAGTTAGAAAGTGCGTTAAGTCCCGACATTCGCCCTCTTTGTTCTATATCCAAATCCCTTTTGATCTCCTTCACAAGGACGAGGGAATAAGTAGAATTAGGCCATTCTAGCCCTCATCACAAGTCTACTCTGCCATTCAATCATGCTGATCTAATCACTCCCTCCGAACCCCAATCTCCACTCCCTGCCTTCTCTCTCATACCCCTACACCCCCGCTAATCAAGAATCTATCTATCTCTGCCTCAAAAATATCCATGGACTTCTGTATCAAAGAATTCCACAGATTCACCACCCTCTGACTAAACAAATTTCTCCTCATCTTCTTCCTAAAAGAACGTCCTGTAATTCTGAGGCTGTGACCTCAGCCCCTGGACTCTCCCACCAGTGGAAACATCCTCTCCGCATCCACTCTGTCCAAGCCTTTCACTATTCTGTATAAACTTCCACTGACCTTCAAAGGTTCAAAGGTCACGTGTACCAATTAAGGTGCAGTGATATGCAAATTACCATACAGCCAGGCTTAAAAAAAAGCAACACGACACACATCTACATAAAAGTTAACATAAACATCCACCACAGCGGATTCCCCACATTCCTCGCTGTGATAGAAGGCAATAAAGTCTAATCTTCTCCCATCTTTATTCCCCGCAACAGTACATTACAAGCAAGTGTCCCCATTTCTTTATGACAAGAGGAGTTGAGTACAGGAGCAAAGGGTCCCTTCTGGCAATGTTTGTACAGAGCCCCAGTGAAGAACCCACCTGGAGTAATTGTTGTGCAGTTTTGGTCCCCTAATTGAGTAGGACACATTCATTGGCTATTGAGGAGTGCAGCAGCTAGGTTTACAAGGTTAATTCCTGGGATGTGCGGACAGGTCATATGTTGATAAGAAATGGAGCAGCCTGGAGGCTTGTATGGATGTTAGAAGATGAGAGGGAACTTCTTGAAGAAACATCTAAGATTATTAAGTGGTTTCGACACGCTAGAGGAAACTTGTTCCTTCCCGATGTTGGGGAGTCCAAGAACCAGGGCCCACAGTTTTAGATTTTAAGGGTTAGCGATTTATAACAAATATGACGAACTCGTTTTCACCAAGAGAGTTGGAGTCTGTGGAATTCGCATGCCTCAGTGTGCGGAGTGAGGCAAATTTACTCTGAATACATTTCAAGAGAGAGCTGATGATACGGGCCTTAAAGATAGCGGAGTCAGGGAGGATATGGGAGAAAGGCAGAACGGGGTGACTGAATTTTGGAAGATCAGCCCATGAATCACAGTGAATGGCGGTGCGTGGCTCGAAGGGCCGACTGGCCTACACCCTGCACCTATGGTCTATTTGTCTATTGACATCCAAACACAACTGCTACTATTCAGGTGTAAAAAATTAAGACCAAAAAAAAACTATACATAAAAGAGAAACTGAAAGGCATTTGGGTAAAAGATTGCAGTACAGTTGTGGTTGCTCAGAAACAAAGTGGGAACAGAACTTCAGATCACTATTAATATGAAATCCAGAGGGGAAATGGATGGTGTTTCTTTTCTACATTGTATCAAGCTTTCATCCAAGAGACCTGCCTCAACTCCAGCTGAGCTTATCTAAAATTTAAGAGGGCTTTCTGTGTTACGGTCTTTCCGTGAAGACACTGGTCCCGTTCCTTAGGAGTACCATTGTTGCAAGCTCTTGTGATTTTTTGACTTTCCGTGGTTGCCGTTTCATTCGACTCAAGTTCTCCTCTGTCCGCTCCGACTCGAACCCAAACATCACTCCATTCGTATCTCATGGACTCACATCCTGACGTTTGAGGTTGACGTTTTGTTCAGCACTATCCAGCAGTCTATCTGTGTTCCCCCCGTAACCCCTTTATTGCATACATATGAATAGATGAGATTGAGTTATTAGTAATATAAGTGCGCCGTATGCATAATTAGTCTAATTGATTATCTTATCCCTTGTTTGGCAACATTGCCTACATTCGTGTTAACAGGAGGATGAAGTCAAGTCTGGGAGAAGGTGCGCATTGTGAGAGGGAGGTTCTTCAGTTTTTATTGTCACGTGTCTGCATTGAAAAGCTTTTGTGTTTTTCGTGCTTTGAAAGAATTGTGGAGGCACAAGGAAGTCAGTCGGTTGCTGCATCACAGGGCTAGCAAACGCCGAGAAACCCGGTGTTTTCGGATCCAAGACTACGCGCATTCTGTAACGGATTATCTGGATATTTATTTATAACGTTCTCTCGGTTGAGCTCTGAGGGTTATATTATTTCTTTCTCTTCCGAAGATCTTCGGTTTTCTGAGGTTGTTCCTCCCACACTTCCTAAAGACGTTACGGGAGTTTGGTAGGTTAATAATTTGGGTCGAATTCTGTATAGCGAAGTGTTCATGTGATGGCCGAACGGTCCTGGGACTTTCCCCGCCTTTATCTCTCTAAACTAAACTAAATGATTAATCAGGCCATTATATTCAGTTGTAGGTAGTAGATCACATGATAAGGGAATAATGTTTTAGTGCAAGAGTAAAGTGCAAGAAAAACCCTGGGCTTGTACTCATGAGTTTAGAAGGAGGAGGGGGGATCTTATATTCGAAAGCATATAAAATATAAAAGGACTGGACAAGTCTAGATGCAGGAAAAATGTTCCCAATTGTTTTGGGCGAGTCCGAGAACCATTGGCCTCATAGAATAAAGGAGAGGTCATTTAAGACTGAGGTAGTAAAAAACTTTTCACACCAGAGAGTTGTTAATTTGTGGAATTCCCTGCACAGAGCATTGAGGCCAAGTCACTGGATGGATTTAGGACGAGAGTTAAGATAGAGCCTACTAGGGGCAAGTGTAAGTCAAGGGTATATGGGGGAAAGGCAGGCACCGTGGTTCTTGAATCAGTGTGGACGATCAGCCTGATCACATATGAATGGCGTGCTGAGCTCGAAGGGCCGAAAGGGCCTCTTCCTGGCACCTATTTCTATGTTCTGTGGTAAAGCCAGCAAAGTCCTGATCAAGAAATAGTCCTGAGGGTCACCACAAACAGGAGCATAAGTTGTCGGGTACCGGTGTCATCTGCTGACTCTGTATTTAATTGGTAGGATGAGTCAGTATTGCCGAGATGTTACCAAGAACTGGTAACTATTTTCTATAATCATTTTATTTTCCAGTAAATTCTCAAAATGGCTAGAATGAGATACACAAGGCGATACAAGAATTGTAACATTGGATTTTGATAATCCATGACAATTTCAACTGAACATATGTACGGTGAAGAATTTTTAATTACCTGAACGTTTATTGATCTGAGGATATTTATTGATGCCGGAAGCCGCCGAGACCCGTTTCATTGAAAAGGGAACCCTTTGTGGGAGGAACTCCCAACTCTGTGCGGCCCTGAATCAACAACTTCTTCCACTCTTTTGAATTCCAATGTTTGAGCCATGCCTTGTGTTAAATGCTTTCATTCTAAAGTGACATACAACCCTGTTCTCAAAACTGGAGAGGCAGACAATTATTGTTCTGGACCTGGGCGAAGATCCAAACAATAACACTCGATCTTTCTCCTCTCAGCACGTTTCTCAGAGGACATTGTGAAGGAGTATCTGGTTTAAGAAGGAACTGCAGTATGCTGGATAAAATAATAATCGAGACGGTAGAGAAAAACGTCACCATATTTTCTGCGTCGATCCAGCAGATGCTGCCTTCACCCGCTGAGTTTCATTCCAGCACACTTTTGGAGTCTGCATCACGTACAATCTGACCGGGAGTCGAGACCCTTCTATCCATGTTTGCCTTCCCTCTGCTTTTCAGAGTTACCTTATAAGAATATAGTCATACGGGTGAGCAGCGGTACAGTTTGTGTAGAAGGATGATGATAATGCCGGTGCTGGCTCGATGGATGGCCAAATGGCCTCCCAGCAGCCTAATGTCTATTGTCCTGCCCTCAAGGCGCCAGAGACCCGGGTTCGAATCTTGAAAAACTATACGGGCGCTGTCTGTACGTTTGTACATTCTCCCCGTGACCGCGTGGGCGTATTCCGTGATCTTCGGTTTCCTCCCGCACTCCAGAGACATTTGTATGTTATTGGATTGGTATAAATTAAATTGGTCCCAAGTGTGCGTAAGAACAGTGTCAGTGTGTGGGACGCTGGTCGGTTGCGGTCACCGGTGGTCCGAAGGGCCTGTTTTCTGTTTCTCTCCCTTCGCAATATATCTCTAAACTAAACCTCGTACACCTCAATCACAAGGCCAGACCTTTTCCAGTGGGAACTGTACCGTTCTTTAATCTGAGACAAACGAAAACGCTCATATTTGTCAAAAGCGAATCATTTGTGCTTACAATGCTCCACTGGTTGTGGAGTTTGCACCGTTCACCTTGGACTGACTGCGTGGTTTTCAAAAAGACAATAGGTGCAGGAGTGCCATCGATCAATGTTCCCCTTCGAGCCAGCACCGCTATTCAATGTGATCACGGCTGATGCATCCACAATCAGTACCCCCGTTTCCCTGCTCTCTCTCCCCATATCCCCTTGACCTCCGCAAGTCTTTAAGAGCCCTATCTAGCTCTCTCTTGAAAGTATCCAGAGAACCTGCCTCCACCGCCTACCCCTTATTCTTAAACTGTGGCCCCTGGTTCTGGACTCCCCCAACATCAGGAACATGTTTCCTGCCTCTAACGTGTCCAAACCCTTAATAACCTTATATGTTTCAATAAGATCCCCTCTCATCCTCAACTCCATAGTGTACAAGCCCAGCTGCTCCATTCTCTCAGCCTATGACAGTCCAACCATCCCGGGAATTCACCTTGTAAACCTACGCTGCACTCCCTCAATAGCAAGAATGTCCTTCCTCAAATTAGGGGACCAAAACTGCACACAATTTGGAATGTATGCGGGATAGTTATCTAAATCAACATGTAGAGGAACCAACGAGAGAGCAGGCTATTTTAGACTGGGTTTTGAGTAATGAGGAAGGGGTAGTTAGCCGTCTTGTTGTACGTGCCCCCTTGGGCAAGAGTGACCATAATATGGTTGAGTTCTTCATTAGGATGGAGAGTGACATTGTTAATTCAGAAACAATGGTTCTGAACTTAAAGAAAGGTAACTTTGAGGGTATGAGACGTGAATTGGCCAAGATTGACTGGCAATTAATTCTAAAAGGGTTGACGGTGGATATAACAATGGAAGACATTTAAAGACTGCATGATGAACTACAAAAATTGTTCATCCCAGTTTGGCAAAAGAATAAATCGGGGAAGGTAGAGCATCCGTGGATAACAAGGGAAATCAGGATAGATATCAAAGCAAAGGATGATTGCGTACAAAGTAGCCAGAAAAAAGCAGCATACCAGAGGACCTGGGAGAAATTCAGAGACCAGCAGAGGAGGACAAAGGGCTTAATTAGGAAAGGAAAAATAGATTATGAAAGAAAACTGGCAGGGAACATAACAAACTACTGCCAAAACGTTTTTTTAATAGATATGTGAAAGAGAAAGAGGTTATTAAACAAATGTAGGTCCCTTGCAGTCCTAAACAGGTTATTTGAATCCATGGGGAACAAGGATATGGCGGACCCAATTGATAACTACTTGGTCCGTCCTTCACTAAGGAAGACATCAATAATCCTGTCTGCCGGAAATTAGCAAGGGGACCGTGGGTCAAAGGAGGAATTGAGTGAAAATCCAGGTCAGTTCGGGAAGTGGTGTTGGGTAAATTGAATAGATAAGGCCGATAAATCCCCGAGGGCCAGATAGGTGCATCCCAGAGTACTTAAGGAAAGTAGCTCAGAAAATTAGGGGATGCATTAGTGATAATCTTTCAAAACTCTTTAATTCTGGAGTATTCCTGATGATTTGGCGGTAGCAAAATGTAACCCCTCTTTTTAAGAAGGGAGGGAGAGAGAAAACGGGTGGAATTACAGACCAGTTAGTCTAACATCGTTAGTGGGAAACTGCCTAGTCAGTATTAAAGAAAGATGGATAGCAGGGCACATTTGGAAAGATGGTGAAATCATGACTAAGACCAGCATGTATTTACGAAAGGTAAATCATGTCTGGGACGAATCCTTGTGAATTTTTCGAGGATGTACTAGTAGCGTGGGAATAAGGAGAACCAATAGGATGTGGTATATCTGGACTTCCAGAAGGCTTTCGACAAGTCCCACATAAGCGATTAGTATACAAACTTAAGAGCCACACGGTATTAGGGGTTCAGTATTTGATGTGGAAGAGAACTGCTGGCAAACAGGGAAGCAAAGAGATGATAAAACGGGTCCTTTTTCACAATGGCAGGCAGGTGACTAGAGTGGGGTACCACAGGCTCAGGCGTGGACCCCATCTATTTTTTACAATATATATTATGATCTGAATGAGGGAATTGGAAAGTCAATATCTCCATTGCGGATGACACTAACTGGGGGCAGTGTTAGCTGTGAGGAGGATGTCTATGAGACTGCAAAAGGTGACTTGGATAGGCAGGGTGAGTGGGCAAATGTTTGGCCAGATTCAGTATAATGTGGATAATTTAGAGGTTATCCACTTTGGTCAAAACATGAAAGCAGACTATTATTACATGGTGGCCGATTAGGAAAAGGGTAGATGCATCGAGACCCTGGGTGTCATGGTAACACCAAGTCATTGAAGTAGGCATGCAGGGCACAGGCAGGTGAAAAAAGCGAATGGTATGTTAGCTTCATAGCAAAAGGATTTGAAGTACAGGAGCAGGGAGGTATCTACTTCAAGTTGTACAGGGTCTGGTGAGACCACACAGCCTGGAGTATTGCGTACAGTTTTGGTCTCCAAATCTGAGGAAGGACATTATTGCCATAGAGGGAGTGCAGAGAAGGTTCACCAGACTGATATCCTGGGATGTCAGAAATGTCTTATGAGAAAGACTGGATAGACTCGTTATATACTCACTCTGGAATTAGGAGATTGAGAGGGGATCTTATAGAGAACTTACAAAATTCTGTAAGGGTTTGGACAGGCTAGATGCCAGGAAAGATTGATCCGATGTGGGAAGCCAGGACCAGGGGTCACACAGCTTAAGGAAAAGGTGGAAAATCCTTTAAGACCGAGATGAGAAAGACTTTTTTCACACAGAGAGTGGTGAGTCTCTGGAACTCTCTGCCATAGAGGGTAGTTGAGGCCAGTTCATTGGCTATATTTAAGAGTGAGTTGGATGTGGCCCTTGTGGCTAAGGGATCAGGGGGTATGGAGAGAAGGCAGGTACGGGATACTGAGTTGGATGATCAGCCATGATCATATTGAATGCCGGTGCAGGCTCGAAGGGCTGAATGGCCTACTCCTGCACCTAATTTCTAATTGGCTTGGTATAAATGTAGATGGGCCGAACGGCCTGTTTCCCCGCTTTATCTCTAAACCAAACTAAATGATTACAATCAGGCCATTTAGCAGTGTGTAGGTCGACACATGATAAGGGAATAATGTTTAGTGCAAGGTAAAGTGCAAGAAAAGACTGGGCTTGTACTCACTGGAGTTTAGAAGGATGAGGGGGTATCTTATAGTAAAACATATAAAATTATAAAAGGACTGGACAAGCTAGATGCAGGAAAAATGTTCCCAATGTTGGGCGAGTCCAGAACCAGGGGCCTCAGTCTTAGAATAAAGGGGAGGTCATTTAAGACTGAGGTGAGAAAAAACGTTTTCACCCAGAGAGTTGTAATTTGTGGAATTCCCTGCCACAGAGGGCAGTGGAGGCCAAATCACTGGATGGATTTAAGACAGAGTTAGATAGAGCTCTAGGGGCTAGTGGAGTCAAGGGATATGGGGAGAAGGCAGGCACGGGTTATTGATAGGGGACGATCAGCCATGATCACAATGAATGGCGGTGCTGGCTCGAAGGGCCGAATGGCCTCTTCCTGCACCTATTTTCTATGTTTCTATGTAAAGCCAGCAAAGTCTGATCAAGAATAGTCTGAGGGTCACCAAAGAGGTAGATAGTTGTTCGGCACTGCTGTCTGGTTATGGTAGGATGAGTCATATGCCTGATGACAAGGAACTGGGGATCTATTTTCAGTAATCTAAATGGCTACGAGCGATTAGATCAAGGACAAATGGAATTTTTGATATGCCAGCAATAATTGATAAGACGGTG
Organism: Okamejei kenojei; assembly: GCA_035221665.1. Lineage (NCBI taxonomy): Eukaryota > Metazoa > Chordata > Chondrichthyes > Rajiformes > Rajidae > Okamejei > Okamejei kenojei. The sequence goes on along the minus strand of CM069146.1, from coordinate 55,470,720 downwards.
ATGAATAATTTTTAACCTGATCGTTTATTGATGCGAGATATTTATTGATGCCGGATGCCGCCAGACCCGTTTCATTGAAAGGGAAACCTTTGTGGGAGGAAGCAGCCCACTCTGTGCGGCCCTGAATCGACAACTTTCCCACTCTTGAAGTCAATGTTTTGAGCCATGCCTTGTGTTTAATGCTTCATTCTAAAGTGACTACAACCCTGTTCACAATCACAACTGGAGAGGCAGACAATTATGTTGGACCGGGATCAATAAACTTCGCTTTCCTCCCGCACTCCAGAGATTGTGAAGGTATCTTGTTCAAGAGGGAACTGCAGATGCTGGAAAAATCGAAGGTAGAGAAACGTCGCCTATTTCCTTCGTTCCACAGATGCTGCCTCACCCGCTGAGTTTCTCCAGCACATTTGTCTATCACGTACAATGACCTCGGGTCGAGACCCTTCTATCTTGTTGCCTTCCTCTGCTTTCAGTTACTTAAAGAAAATATACGGGTGGTGCAGCGGTACAGTTGTGTAGAAGGATGAGATGAATGCCGGTGCTGGCTCGATGGGCCAAATGGCCTACCCCTGCACCTATTGTCTATTGTCTGCCTCAAGGCGCCAGAGACCCGGGTTCGATCCCGACTACGGGCGCTGTCTGTACGGAGTTTGTACGTTCTCCCCGTGACCGCGTGGGCTTTCTCCGAGATCTTCGGTTTCCTCCCGCACTCCAGAGACATTTGTAGGTTAATTGGATTGGTATAAATGTAAATTGTCCCTAGTGTGCGTAAGACAGTGTCAGTGTGTGGGGACGCTGGTCGGTGCGGTCACTCGGTGGGCCGAAGGGCCTGTTTCTGCGCAATATATCTCTAAACTAAACTCGTACACCTCAATCACAAGGCCAGACCTTTTCTGTGGACTGTACCGTTCTTTATCTGAGACAATCTGAACGCTCATATTGTCAAAAGCGAATCTATTTTGTGCTTACAATGCTCCACTGTGTGGAGTTTGCACGTTCTCCTTGTGACTGCGTGGGTTTCAATAGACAATAGGTGCAGGAGTAGGCCATTCGGCCCTTCGAGCCAGCACCGCTATTCAATGTGATCACGGCTGATCATCCACAATCAGTACCCCGTTCCTGCCTTCTCCCCATATCCCCTGACTCCGCTATCTTTAAGAGCCCTATCTAGCTCTCTCTTGAAAGTATCCAGAGAACCTGCCTCCACCGCCTACCCCTTATTCTTAAACTGTGGCCCCTGGTTCTGGACTCCCCCAACATCAGGAACATGTTTTCTGCCTCTAACGTGTCCAAACCCTTAATAACCTTATATGTTTCAATAAGATCCCCTCTCATCCTCAACTCCATAGTGTACAAGCCCAGCTGCTCCATTCTCTCAGCATATGACAGTCCAACCATCCCGGGAATTCACCTTGTAAACCTACGCTGCACTCCCTCAATAGCAAGAATGTCCTTCCTCAAATTAGGGGACCAAAACTGCACACAATACTCCAGGCGTTGTCTCACTAGGGCCCTGTACAACTGCAGAAGGACCTCTTTGCTCCTATACTCAACTCCTCTTGTTATAAAGGCCAACATGCCATTCACTTTCTTCAATGCCTGCTGTACCTGCATGCTTACTTTCATAGACTGATAAACAAGGACCCCCAGATCCCGTTGTACTTCCCCTTTTCCCAACTTGATGCCAGTTTCCTCTGGGTGCTCTGGTTTCCTCCCACATCCCAAAGACGTGCGTGTTGGTAGGTTAATCTGTGTCCCTTGTGTGTAGATGAGCGGTAGAATGTATAGAGGCTTGACTGGTGGTGAGGGGACATGGAATGGTGGTCTACTAGAAAAATAGCCAGTGTGGTCTCGATAGTCCATGGGTCCTGTATCCAGTGCGGCCCTGATACCGTGACGCTGAGCATACCTTACACGGAAATGGAGAGAGAGATGAAAGAAAGAAGGAGAGGGATAGAGAGAAGGAGAGGGAGAGGGAGAGAAGGAAGGATAGAGATGGGGAAGAGGGAGAGAGAGAGATGGGGAGAGGGAGGTGGAGAGAGAAAGGGAGAGGGACAAGACACCATGTGTTTGTAATTGAGACACACAGAGTGCTGGAGTAACTCAGCGGGTCAGGCAGCATCTGTGGAGAACATGGATAGGTGACGTTTCGGGTCGGGACCCATAACGTCACCTGCTGAGTTACTCCGGGACTTTGTGTCTTTTTTATAAACCAGTTCTGCAGTTCCTTGTGTCTCCATTTGTAATTTAGATTTATCATTTAATTAACATAAGGCTAATTGTGAGTTCCTACGGAAAGAAACATTCTGGGGTAAACACTTTGCAGGAACCCTGAGCTAATGCCGCAGCTGTGTGTATTTCTGTTGGATTGAGATACAGCAACATCAGGTGCCATCTGTGGAATTAATATTTTATCAACCCTTTGAAAAACCTTTTCTTTTTTTTATCTTTGGAAACTGGATTGCCAGCCTATTGACCGAGGTGGTGAATGTTGACCTGCCTTGTTCTGCACAGATCTTCGCTCCTGAGTGGAACCTCATTTCCGCGCAGTTTCACCATGCAGCTGCTGATACAGAAGTATTGTGTTTATGAACTGAGGAATTCCTCGGCTGCTCATCGCCATCCTTCGAAAACGCTGACCAGCGTTTCAATACCTCATAGAGCAGCATAGAGGCGCAGCGGGTAGAGCTGCTGCCTCACAGCGCCAGAGACGCAGGTTCGATCCTGACCTGTGTGTGTGTGTGTGTGTGTGTGTGTGTGTGTGTGTGTGCGCGGTTTACACGTTCTTCCCTGTGACTGGGTGGGTTTCCTCTGGGAGCTCCGGTTTCCTCCCACATCCCAAAGACGTGCGGGTTTGTATGTTAGTCGGCCCACTGTGAATTGCCCCCTAGTGTGTAGGGAGTGGGTGAGAAAGTGGGATAACACAGAAGTAGTGTGTACGGGTTGGCACGGACTCGGTGGGCTGTATCTCTCAATCAATCAATATTTCAAGAGAATAGAATGGTTAATTGTTGGCTCCACTAACAATGAACCATTCTACATTTCCTTGTTCGTTGTCTGCTTTGATCTGTCGTTTTCACACCTTACCCTACCATATCTCTAGTTTGCGCCACCCTTCAGAAGGACTGCAGTGATTCGAGGCAGTGTCCACCATCATCTGAAGGGCAATTAGGGATGACCACTGCCATTCAAGCCTCGCTGCAGAAGGCATTTTATCGGGATGCACCACAGCTTGGTTTGGGAACAGCTCCATCCATTGCAGCCAATTGTGGACGCAGCCGGACCGTCACACAAACCGACCTCCCTTCCATCGACTCCATCTACACCTCACGCTGCCTCGGCAAGGCCAGCAGCATCATCAAGGACCAGTCGCACCCCGGCCACTCCCTCTTCTCCCCTCTCCCATCGGGCAAGAGGTACAGAAGTGTGAAAACGAACGCACACCTCCAGATTCAGGGACAGTTTCTTCCCAGCTGTTATCAGGTGACTGAACCATCCTACCACAATAAACTAAAGCCCCTGTCCCACTTTCACGACCTCTGCCGAGTTTGCCCTTGACTCATACTCGCAGCATGGTCGTCACAAGGTCGTAGGAGGTCGTAGGTAGGTCGTAGCAGGCCGTGATGTTAGTCGTAGGTACTCGTGGCATCAAGTGGGTCGGGGCGTTTTTCTACCATGATAAAAAATGTCCACGAGTAAAAAAGGTTGTGAAAGTGGGACAGGCCCTTTAACTAAACCAATACTGAATAATGAATGAATACACACTGCTGCTGACTCAGCAACTCATTGCAACGTCCAAAATAAAAGAAACAAATAGAATAAATGATTTAAAGCAGGAATTTTATGGAGAGAATATTTCATTCCCAGGACAAGTCTCCTGCCACAGTTGAAAAGCAAGCAAGCGATCTGATCTTGCACGTTTGTTAATGCCACTCAGTAACTCACGGCTCAACGTACCTGTGCAGTTCAAGGTGACCTCGCCTTGCTTAAACAGAGCCAGCTACACTAGTAATTCATAGCAGCGCAGGTTCACCAGGTTCATTCCCGCGATGGCGGGTCTCTCATATGTTGATAAAATAGACAATAGGTACAGGAGTAGGCCATTCAGCCCTTTGTGCCAGCACCGCCATTCAATGTGATCATGGCTGATCATCCACAATCAGTACCCCGTTCTAACTCTCTTGAAAGCATCCAGAGAATTGGCCTCCACCGCCCTCTGAGGCAGAGAATTCCACAGTTTCACAACCCTCTGGGTGAAAAGGTGTTTCTTCATCTCCGTTCTAAATGGCTTACCCCTTATTCTTAAACTGTGGCCCCCGGTTCTGGACTCCCCCCAAATTCGGAGTTGGAGAATGGAGCGGCTGGGCTTGTATAATCTGGAATTTAGAAGGGTGAGAGGGAATCTTATTGAAATATATAAGATTATTAAGTCTGAAGAAGGTCTCGACCCGAAACGTCGCTATCTCCTTCGCTCCTTAGATGCTGCTGCACCGCTGAGTTTCTCCAGATTTTTGTGTACCCTCGATTCTCCAGCATTGCAGTTCCTTCTTTCGGGTTTGGATCCGCAAGAGGCAGGAAACATGTTCCCTTCGGCCCACTGAGTTCGCACTGACCCACGATCTCCACACACTAACACTATCCCACACACACTAAAGACAATTTAGAATTTTACCAAGCCAATTAGCCTACAAACCTGTACATCTTTGGAGTGTGGGAGGAAACCCATCAAACCTATTATGTTCTCCAACTTTCTCACCCACTCCCTACACACTAGGGGCAATTTACAGAGGGCCAATTCACCTACAAACCCGCACGTCCTTGGGATGTGGGAGGAAACTGGAGCACCCGGAGTAAACCCCTATGGTCACGTGCAAACTCTGCATAGACAGCACCCATTGTCAGGATGGAACCCGGTTCTCTGGCACTGTGAGACAGCAGCTCTACCCGCTGCGCCCGCCCAACTGTTGTACTTTGGGTAAAAAAAATTGAAAAGATTAAATTATTTTTTACGTACTTATGATTTACTGGAATGCTTTTAATTTGATTTTAAAAGATAATAAATATTTAATTAAGTCTGATTCAATCTCTAAATTCGTAAATGTTTTTTAATATCAGAGGCTTTCATAAATTCAATGATGTGTCCTTGCCAGCACTAAAAGGCAGCTCAGAGAGCGGTGGAGGTCAGTTCTCTGGAAACGTTCAAGAGAGAGCTAGATAGGGCTCTTAAAGATAGTGGAGTTAAGGGATATGGGGAGAAGGCAGGAACGGGGTACTGGTTGTGGATGATCTTGCTATTGAGGGAGTGCAGCGCAGGTTTACAAGGTTAATTCCCGCGATGGCAGGACTGTCAGATGCTGAGAGAATGGAGCGGCTGGGCTTGTACACTCTGGAGTTCAGGATGAGAGGGGATCATATTGAAACATATAAGATTATTAAGTGTTTGGACATGCTAGAGGCAGGAAACATGTTCCCAATGTTGGCGGTGTCCAGAACCAGGGGCCACAGTTTAAGAATAAGGAATAAACCATTTAGAACGGAGACGAGGAAACACTTTTTCTCACAACCCTCTGTTGTGAGTCTGTGGGATATGGGGCGAAGGCAAGAACGGGGTTCTGATTGTGGATGATCAGCCATGATCACATTGAATGTAGGTGCTGGCTCGAAGGGCCGAATGGGCTACTCCTGCACCTATTGTCTATGGTGTGTGTCTGAACAAAGCTTCTCCACATCATTTAGACACATCTATCAAATCCCTGTTCATAGCTTGTTACTTAACTCTACAACTGCTGGGACAGCCAATTCTGTTGAGTTTATTCTCACGTGTACTGAGGTACAGCGAAAAGCTTTAGTTGCGTGCTAACCAGTCAGCAGAAAGACAATACATGATTACAATCGAGCCGTTCACAGTGTGTAGATACATGATAAGGGAATAACGTTTAGTGCAAGGTAAGTAATAAGTAAGTTTATTGGCCAAGTATTCACATACAAGGAATTTGCCTTGGTGCTCTGCCCACAAGTAACAACATGACATACAGTGACAGTTACGAATGACTCAGAAAACACTAAACATTAATAATAATGAAGCATTAATGATAAACCACCATTGATCAAGCATGTGAACCAACAAAATACCAGATCAAAGGGAGGCTACAGATTTTTGGCTGTTGAGTAGAGCAACTACTCGTGGATAAAACTCTTTTTATGTCCGGCTGTGGCAGCTTTGACAGTCCGGAGTCGCCTTCCAGAGGGAAGTGATTCAAAGAGTTTGTGGCCAGGGTGAGAGGGGTCAGAGATGATCTTGCCCGCTCGCTTCCTGGCCCTTGCAGTGTACAGTTCATCAATGGGGGGAAGGTTGCAGCCAATAACCTTCTCTGCTGATCGGACGATTCGCTGCAGCCTCCGGGTGCCGTGCTTGGTGGCTGAGCCAAACCAGACCATGATGGAGAAGGTGAGGACAGACTCTACGATGGCCGTGTAGAATTGGACCATCATTGCCTGTGGCAGATTGTGTTTCCCTCAGCTGCCCTAAAGCCAGCAACGTCCGATCAAGGATAGTCCGGGGGTCACCAATGAGGTAGACAGTAGTTCAGCACTGCTCTCTGGTTGTGGTGGGATGGTTCAGTTGCCTGATAACAGCTGGGAATAAAATGTAGATGGACACTAAATGCTGGAGTAACTCAGCCGGACAGGGCAGCACCTCTGGAGAGAAGGAATGGGTGACGTTTTGGGTCGAGACCCTTATTCAGGCTGAAATGAGAGATATAGAGCAGTGAGCGAGGATGTTGCTGAACTCTCGTCAGAGGAGTGAAGGAGGACTTGTTCAACGTAGACAGCCCGTGAATCTGGAGGTGCGCTTTTTCACACATCAATACCTGTTGCCTGGCGGGAGAGCGGAGGCATAAGCTGTAGACTTGTGAAATTGCAGACTCCAGATTCAGTGTTCTGCAAATGCTGGAAAAACGAAAATAAAAAAAAAACGAAGGTAGACAAAATTGCTGGAGAAACTCTGCGGGTGAGACAGCATCTATGGAGCGAAGGAATAGGTGACATTTTGGGTCGAGACCCTTCCGGATCTCGCCCCGAAACTTCACCCATTCCTTCAGTCTGATGAAACATAGAAACATAGAAAATAGGTGCAGGAGTAGGCCATTCGGCCCTTTGAGCCGCCATTCAATATGATCATGGCTGATCATCCAACTCAGTATCCTGTACCTGCCTTCTCTCCATACCCCCTGATCCCTTTAGCCACAAGGGCCACATCTAACTCCCTCTTAAATATAGCCAATGAACTGGCCTCAACTACCTTCTGTGGCAGAGAATTCCAGAGACTCACCACTCTCTGTGTGAAAAATGATTTCCTCATCTCAGTCCTAAAGGAATTCCCCCTTATCCTTAAACTGTGACCCCTTGTTCTGGACTTCCCCAACATCGGGAACAATCTTCCTGCATCTAGCCTATCCAACCCCTTAAGAATTTTGTAAGTTTCTATAAGATCCCCCCTCAGTCTTCTAAATTCTAGCGAGTACAAGCCAAGAAGAGCCTCGATAGATAGAGATCACAGAAAGAGACAGGAGAACGTTGACTGCGGCTAATATCTGGGTGACAAAGCCACATGAACGTCGGTAATCTTTCCACTCATAGGATTTGTTTATTCTGCAATACATCATAAAATTGAATTATTGTATTAAATGCTTCCATCAGATAGTAATGCCAGTGTAAATATGGACTGAGCAGCTCCGTGAAATTCCCATAAACGAGACGGATGTGTATCTGGAGAATGGCCCTAGCTCAAATATCGCCAGCCACACCTTCACCCCTCTCCCCCACAGCCCCCCCCGTGCCCTCCTCACCAATCCCTCTCACTTTCCTCAAGTAAATTCGAACATGGCTCGTCCACGACATGGCTTTCAATTTCCTTTTATCAGTTCTTGTTTAGTTTAGAGATGCAGCGCGGAAACCGATACCTTCGGCCCACAGAGTCCGCACCGACCAGCGATCCCCGCACACTAAAGGGCCTGTCCCACATTCATGACTCGCGGACATTTTTCATCAGGCTAGAAAGAAACGCCCCGACCTACTTGATGCCACGAGTACCTACGACTAGCATCACGACCTACCTACGACCTCGTGACGACCGTGCTGCGAGTACGGGTCAAGGGCAAACTCGGCAGAGGTCGTGAATTAAGTCGTGAAAGTTGGACAGGCCCTTAAGACCATCCTACACACACTCGGGACAATTTACACTTGAATACCAAGCCAATTAACCTACAATCTGCACGTCTTTGGAGTGTGGGAGGAAACCAAAGAGTGTCGGAGAAAACCCACGCAGGTCACGGGGAGAACGTACAAACTCCGTACAGACAAGCATCCGTGGCAAGGATCGAACCCGGGTCTCCTGCGCTGTAAGGCAGCAACCCTCCCGCCACGCCACCGTGTTTCATCAATATCCGTCCTTCCTTCTGTGACAGAACTTAGAATCTTGGAACCGGGAACATGATGCCAAGTGAAACTAATCTCCAAAGTAGCTCTAGTTCTTCTACCAGTCATACTGTCTCCCACTACATTTTACCTCTATTTCACCCTCTTCCCAGTCTGAAGAAGGGTCTCAATAGACAATAGGTGCAGGAGACAGCCCTTCGGCCCTTCACTGCCATTCAATGTGATCATGGCTGATCATCCACAATCAGGGCCCCGTTCCTGCCTTCTCCCCATATCCCCTGACTCCGCTCTCGACCTGAATGCCACCCCTTCCTTCTCTCCAGAGATGCTGTCTGTCCCGCTGAGTTACCCCAGCATTTTGTGTCTAACTTCGATTTAAACCAGCATCTGCAGTTCTTTCCGAAACTAATCTCCTCTGCCAGTCCGTGATCCCCAACCCCGTATTCCCCGCTTCTCTAAAAGCCTCTTAAATGCCAATCCCTGGAAATTAACTGCATGAAGAAAGTATATAAAAGTTGATTGAAAATGGACCAGTTTATTTCTCACCCTCACAATATAGTCTTTGAAGGTCTTTTATTGCGGTAATATTTTGTGCGTTTATGCTACAGAAACCTTTCTAGCTTGTAACATCTGGAAGGCATTATAGTGGCATGGTTCATTGTTGTTGTGTATAGATGTATGAAGGTAGTTTATGCCTACAAATACTCGATCACTAACTTCCCCACTGAGTGATGTTTAAGAAGGAACTGCAGATGCTGGAAAAATCGAAGGTGGATAAAAATGCTGGAGAAACTCAGCGGGTGAGGCAGCATCTATGGAGCGAAGGAATAGGCGACGTTTCGGGTCGAGAACCTTCCGGGTCTCGACCCGAAACGTCACCTATTCCTTCAGACTGAAGAAGGGTCACGACCCGAAACATCACCTATTTGCTTCGCTCCATAGATGCTGCCTCACCCGCTGAGTTTCTCCAGCATTTTTGTCTACCTCCCCACTGAATGATGGTCAGACAGTGACCAGTCCGACTCCCTGCAAGTGAGGGACTATTCAGTTTAGTTTACTTTAGTTTGGTTTAGAGATACGGGGCGGCAACAGGCCCTTCGGCCCACCGAGTCCGTGCCGACCAGCGATCCCCGCACACTAACACTATCCTACACACACCAGGGCCAATTTACATTTATACCGAGCCAATTTACCTACAAACCTGCACGTCTTTGGAGTGTGGGAGGAAACCGGAGATCCCGGAGAAAACCCACGCGGGTCACGGGGAGAACGTACAAACTGCGTACAGACAGCACCCTGTGGTCAGGATCGAACCCGGGTCCCTGGCGCTGTGAGGCAGCAACTCTGCAGCCGTGCCGCCCAATATTGAAGGCAAGAATGGCCTTGGCCTTGCCCCTGTACTAGCCCACTTCCTTAAGCAGTTCACTGGCATAAATCTAGCTGCAGGGCAGAGAGTCATACAGCATGCCAACAGGCCCTTCGGCCCAACTCCACCATGCTAGCATCACCTGGCTACCATTCAGATTGGACCGAATGGATTTGATTGCAGAGAAAAGTTTACAAGCAAAAAATAACTGGAAAAAATATACAAAACTCCAGAGTAAATGATTTCCGAAATTTCTGACAGTGGGTGCTTACAAATTTGGTCTTTTTGGTGGAAGGAAACGAAAACTTTTCAAAGAGTAGATTTTAATAACTTCTGAGAGGTCTCCAGGACCCAGTTGATGACCACTCTGCCCATTGTACCATATGCTAGCTCTTCGTAACGCTGTCCCATTGCACGGCAAGTATTCGCAGTGCACATCAACTCCACCTGGAAAGTTGCTCCTGACTTTGCTTCAACCACCCTGGCAATCAATCCCAGATGTCTTTGCATTGAAAATAAATTCCCCTCGGGGTCTTCTTCCAGTTGGGTTAGGTCTGTGAGACGCAAGGGTCTGCAGGCGCTGGAACCTTGAACACGACACAAAGTGCTGGAGGAACTCAGCAGCTTCAGCAGCATCTGCGGAGGGAATGGGCAGGGAATGTTCGTTCAGGTTGAATCAGTCCTGGTGTGACTGAACGCCAGATTCTCGCCTTTGGTCGATACCCTTTGACAGCTTTGAGTAGTCAAAATCTATCAGTCCCGGATTTAAACATTTCTTGAAGTGTTGCTTTGTGATACAGCACAGAAACAGGTTATTTGGCCCACTGAGTCCACACCGACCATTTATCACCTGTTCACATTAGTTCTAGGTTTAAGAAGGAACTGCAGATGCTGGAAAATCGAAGGTAGACAAAAGTACTGGAGAAACCCTCTGGAAGGAAATAGGCAACGTTTCGGGCCGAAACCCAAAAGGGTTCCGGCCCCCGAAACGTTGCCTATTTCCTCACATCCATGATGCTGCTGCACCAGATCTCTCCAGCACTTTTGTCCACATTGTTCTATGTATCCAACTTCTCTACACATTTGGGGGCAACTTACAGAGGGCAATTACCTACGACTCGCACGTCTTTAAGACCGTGGGGGAAAACCTGAGCACCGGGAGAAAAAACCACCTCGGTGAGGCCGGAACTATAACGCCATTTTAAAAGACAGTTGGACACGGTAACATGGATGGGGAAAGGTTGAGACTGAGAGGGATGTGGGTGACGAACATGGGCAGATGGGGGGGGGGGGGGGGGGGTGGGACTCCTTGGTTGGAGGTGGACTTTGGCTTTCCATGTTTTAGATAACTCGATGACCTCACTGACAACATAACTCCATGAGCTCATATCATTGGATGACTAAGCAGTGGATGAGTCAGTGTCTCCAAGGCTGACCCCATTGGGACTGTGCCAAGCCTGGGGCTTGGCGACATGGGGCAGTGTTTTTGAAACCATACAGGGTCTTTCACTCGAGCAAACGCCAACGTTACCGCACTGCTGCGTCCATGGTGAATAATGACGAATTCACGGGTGGACTCAGAAAGAAAGATTCTCGGACAAAACTGTGTGCAGAAGTAAATTTTTTACGACCTTTTATTGATGTGCGGTGACTTGTGTTTACAGATCACCCGTTGCTCGGTTTTCTTTCTGAATGCTGAACTCAAGTAAACCCCCACTTAATGTACACCCACTTCGCTTGCACCTTTTCCCCTGGATAGACCAGTCTAGGAATAATTCTGGACCAAACCTATTTACAGAAACTGAAGAAGGGTCTCAGACCGAAAAACTGTCACCCTTCTTCCCTCCAGGAGGTGCTTGCTGTCCCGCTGAGTTACCTGTTTTGTTGTATCAATACCGTACAATTACCACATACATTTTATCGGCATTAATACCATGTGCCAATAATATTTGGACATTGATTACGTAGTATAGTTTAGTTTGGAACTATTGTTGTGGAAGCTGGCCCTTCATCCATCGAGTCCATGCTGACAAGCGATCACCGTCATCACACTGGTTCTAATTCACCCCTTCCTTCCTCCATCCTCATAGGGACATTTGGACAGAGGGGCCAATTAACTCACCCGCACCTTTAGGATGTGGGAGGAAACCAGAGCACCGGAGGAAACCCACGTGGTCACAGGGAGAACGTGCAAAACTCACACACAGACAGCGGCAGAGGTCAGGATGGAACCAACCCCCAGGGGATGCGCGCTGTGGACCCGGGTCCCTGGCGCTGTGACAGCGGCTCGACCAGTGGCCACTGTGAAGCCATCGCAGAGTTTCATGTGCTATTTTCTTCCGTGTTTTTTGAAAATGTTATTCAATGCCTACTGGGGAGTTTGAATGTGTTTGATTAATATTTCATCTTAGCTAAATTAAACTTCCATCAGGAATTCTTACCACAATATCAAGCTGAGAGTAAGTCATTGAAGCCCCCATTAATTCCACAGAGCCATCACACATTGGCATTATTGTGCAGTTCAAAGACAGTGTGTGGGAAGGAACTGCAGATGCTGGTTTACACCGGACCTGGACACGAACACTGATCATAGAGCGGAACTCAGCAGGACAGGCAGCGTTTCTGGAGAGAAGGAATGGGTGACGTTTCTGAGATTACAGGGCAGGACCTGTCCAGGCTGTACTGTGCTGAGCTATACTTTGCTGTGCTGGACAAGGCTTGTCCAGCTGCACTGGACTGGGCTGGGCTGGATGATGCTATATTGAGCTGTACTGTGTTATACAGGGTAGGGCTTGGCCAAGCTACATTATACTAAGGGTACACAAAAAGCTGGAGAAACTCAGCGGGTGCAGCAGCATCTAAGGAGCGAAGGAGATAGGCGACGTTTCGGGTCGAGACCCTTTCTTCAGACTGGGGGGAAACGAGAGATATAGAGAGTGATGTGTGAGAGTAAGGAAAATGAGTGAAAGATATGCAAATTGTAGTAGCGGTGATAAAGGGAAAAAGCCATTGTAAGTATTATTCTTTTGGATTTTATGAAAATGAAGAAGGACTGGTGCGACTGGGGTGGGGAGGGAGATAGAGATAGAGGGAATGCCAGCCGAGGGCTGAGGGAGAGGTGGAAGGGAAGGATACAGACAAGGTTACAGAATTGAGGAAAATGTAATATTCAATGCCAAAGGATGCAGACTCCCCAAGAAAAACGGAATATGAGGTGCTGTTTTCCTCAGCTTGCGGTGTTGCTTCACTCTGGCCGTGAGGAGGCCCAGGTACCGAGAGCGTCGGATCGGAATGGGAGGGGGAGTTGAAGTGCTGAGCCACCGGGAGGTCGGTTGGTTTTGCGGAGGCCGAGCGGAGGTGTTCGGCGAAACGATCGCCAGGCCTCCGCTGTTCACCGATATAGATCATCTGGCATCTGGAGCAGCGGATGCAGTAGATGAGGTTGGAGGAGGTGCAGGTGAACCTCTGTCGGACCTGGAAGGACTGCTTGGGTCCCTGAAAGGAGTGGAGGGGGGAGGTGAAGGGACAAATGTTGCATTTCTTGCGGTTGCAAGGGAAAGTGCCCGGGGAAGGGGTAGAGTGGGAGGGGAGGGAAGAATTGACAAGGGAAATTCTTGTATACATTATACTAAACTGTTCTGTACTGAGCTGAGCTGCTGCGTGCTTGTGTGCAGGGCTTGTCCAGACTGTACTATATTACACTGTACTGTACTGAGCTAGTCTGTGCTGAGCTGCTGTGCTTGTGTGTTGGGCAGGGCTAGTCCAGGTCGGTCCGGAGGAGGAGCGCTTGTTTGCGAGCAGCCAGCCCGGCCCAGCCCAGGAGGAGGGACGGAGGGACGGACGATGCTGACGCAGACACAGACACAGACACGGCTGCAGGAGCAGGAGCGGCGGGCGAGGGCAGACGACAGAGACGCCGAGATGCCGGTGACGGAGAAGGACCTGGCGGACGACGCGCCGTGGAAGCGGATCCAGCAGAACACCTTCACCCGCTGGTGCAACGAGCACCTGAAATGTGTCAACAAACGCATCGGCAACTTGCAGAGCGACCTGGCGGACGGGCTGCGGCTGATCGCGCTGCTGGAGGTGTTGAGCCAGAAGCGAATGTACCGCAAATACCACCAGCGGCCCACCTTCCGCCAGATGCAGCTGGAGAACGTGTCTGTCGCCCTCGAGTTCCTGGACCGGGAGAACATCAGGCTGGTGTCCATCGGTCAGTGCCCGCACCCCACACTCACCCCACCCTCACCCACCCCACCATACCCCACCCACCCACCCACCCCACCCATCACCATACCCCCTCCACCCCACCCACCCCTCACCCCCACCCCCACCCCCCCCCAACACTCACACTAACCCCCTCAATCTATCCCTACCCCTCACTCTAATACTCACCCGCAACCCACCCCACCACCCCCACCACACACTGCACCTCACCCCCCCAATACTACTGTACCCACCCCCCCCACACCCCACACCCCAATCCCTCTCACCCCCCGCACCCACCTCTCTCACCCCCCCAATACTACCCCCCCCCAACACACCCATCCCCCCAAACCCCTCACCCCCCCACCCCCCCCCCCAACACTACTGGCCCCTCCCCCAATACTACTGTACCTCCCTCAAACCCCTCACTAACCCCCCCACACCTAATTCTCTCACCCCCAATATTACTGCCCCCTCCCCTCCCCTCAACCCCATCCCCTCCCCCTCAAACCCCCCTCCCCTCAAACCCCCCCTCCCCTCAAACCCCCCCCTCCCCTCCCCTCCCCTCCCCTCAAAACCTCCCCTCCCCTCCCCTCAAACCCCCCCTCCCCTCCACCCCCCTCCTCCCCCTCCCCTCCCCTCCCCTCCCCTCAAACGCCCCCCCTCAAACCCCCCCTCCCCCTCCCCTCCCCTCAAACCCCCCCTCCCCTCCCCTCAAATCCCCCTCCCTCCCCTCAAATCCCCTCCCCTCCCCCCTCCCCTCCCCTCAAACACCCCCCCCCCACACACCAACCTCTCCCCTCCTCTCACCCCCCACCCTACGCCCACCCCCCCCTCAACACTACCACTACCCACCTCAATCTATCCCTACCCTACTCACTGTAATACTCACCCGCCCGCAGCCAACACTAACCCTCCCTCACTCCAATACTAACACCAGCCCTCTTCTCCCTGCACTGGGTGTGGCTTCTCGCACACCTCAAAACTCTCTGAATCAAAACTTCTCTCCGTCGCTTTAAGCTCGTTCTCTCTCACTAACTCTCCTAGCTGCCACAAGGTGTGGCTTCGCATCGCACCCACTTCCAACACTTCCCTCCCGCTCATAGACTTTAAACTTGTTCTCTCTCTCTCACACACACATTCTCTCTCTCACACACACATTCTCAGTCTCTCTCTCACACACACACTGTCTCTCATTCTCTCTCTCCCACTGTCTCCCTCTCTACGCTCTCTGTCACAAGGTGTGGCTTCTCACCCACGTCCAAAACCTCTCCCCTTCACTTTAAACTTGCCTTTTCTCTCTATGACTTTAACCTTGTTCTGCTAAATACTTACTAACCATGGCAACGCACCCGCATGTCGGAGGGGAGGGTTGGGTTGGGTTGGGATATCGTTGTTGGCAATAAATGAGTTTGGGGAAAGTTACACTGGAGATGTGAGTTCAGTTTGTCGTTCTGTGCGTTAGAGTTCATTGTTCTCGCATGGATGTGATGTTTGCTAATGTTTCTTTTGTTGCCGAGGGTTTTGGTCACACACTGGTCTAGTGTGTAGCGAACATTCACTGCGTCTTGTTGCATTCCCCCCGCCCCCCTAACTTGACCTGTCTGAGCCAGCTCAACACGGCTATTGTGTTACTCTGTGTGTGTTACTCTGCGTGTGTGTGTGTTACTCTGTGTGTGTTACTCTGTGTGTGTGTGTGTGTGTGTGTGTTACTCTGTGTGTGGTGTGTTACTCTGTGTGTGTGTGTATGTGTGTTACTCTGTGTGTGTGTGTATGTGTGTTTACTCTGTGTGTGTGTGTCACTCTGTGTGTATGTGTGTTACTCTGTGTGTGTGTTACTCTGTATGTGTGTTACTCAGTGTGTGTGTCACTCTGTGTGTGTGTGTATGTGTGTTACTCAGTGTGTGTGTCACTCTGTGTGTGTGTGTGTGTGTGTGTATTACACTGTGTGTGTGTGTAGTTTGGGCTAATCCTGGGGCAGTTTCCCTCCAGTCTGCAGCTGATGCTCAGCTCTGGGTGTGGCGGGGATGGGCTGTGATCTCACCCCCTCCCACAGTGGCTGAGATCACGGATCAGCTACACATTTCAACCTCTGTCCCTCTTTGTCAACCCTGCCCGCATTATACAGTGGACAGTGACCCTGCAGCATTAACACAGTGGACAGTGCCCGCATTAACACAGTGGACAGTGCCCGCATTAACACAGTGGACAGTGCCCGCATTAACACAGTGGACAGTGCCCGCATTAACACAGTGGCGTTTCATGAGTTGCCGGTCACTCCACACCTCGCGGGTTGCGGGTTATTTCAGTGGCAGTGCAGCCAACGCCAAGACTGGGTGGCACTGAACCACAGTCAGAATATCATGTAATAGGAGCAGAATTAGGCCATTCGGCCCATCGAGTCTCCTCTGCCATTCAATCACGGCTGATCCATCTCTCCCCCTTAACCCCATTCTCCTGCCTTCTCCCTATAACCCCTGACACCCGAACTAATCAAATCTACCTATCTCTGCCTTAAATATATCCATTGAGTTGGCCTCCACAGCCTTCTGTGGCAATGAATCCCACAGATTCATCACCCTAGGGTCCCTCCGCTGTGGGACATTGAGGGGCAGGATATGTTGCCCCCCCCCATCAAACAAGGGACAGAATATCACCCCACAGGGACACATGATTGAGTGGCAAGATGGGCGCTTATAGTTCAGTTGTAGGTTATGGTCACGTGCACCAAGGTAGAGTCTAAAGCTTTTTGTTGCGTGCTAACCAGTCAGCGGAAAGCCAACACATGACTACAGTCGATCCATTCGCAGTGTGTGGATACACGATAAGGCAATAGCGTTTAGTGCAAGGTAAAGCCAGCAAAGTCCCATCAAGGATAGTCCAAGGATCATCAAAGAGGTGGAGAGTAGATGTTTAAGAAGGGACTGCAGATGCTGGAAAATTGAAGGTAGACAAAAGTGCTGGAGAAACTCAGCGGGTGAGGCAGCATCTATGGAGCGAAGGAAATAGGCGACCTTTCGGGTTTCGGCCCGAAACGTTGCCTATTTCCTTCGCTCCATAGATGCTGCCGCACCCGCTGAGTTTCTCCAGCACTTTTGTCTACCAGGTGGATAGTAGTTCAGCATTGCTGCCATGTCGGGTTTTGTGAAGACTGAACCCAGACTGAACGCTTTTGTACATTTAAAAAAAAAAAAAAATCCTGAATAAAGTTTATTTTGATTTAAAAAAGAAAAAATAATTTTAGTGGGGTGTTAAATGTGGGCGGGTTAGGCAGCAACTGAGCCTTGCTGCCTCTTCTTCTTGCGTATGAAGTGCACAGCCTAAAGTTGTCGGACAACTTGTTCTATTTGATCTTATCTGACTGTGCACGGTGGGCTGATTGCATTTGTTGAAACAGGGCGGACCACGTGAAGGTTGCAATCTCCCACCCCAGCCTTGCTTTGTGCAGAGAAAGACTTTGGTTCAGTCGACTTCTGTTCACTCTGGGGTCAGCTTAAAAAAAAAAATTCCGTATTGGGCAATGTGGCCGCGTGTCGTAACCCTGGTTAAAGATTATCTGGTGGGTGGGGCGTAGACTGGTGCACCGGTAGTACGATTCCTAACCTGGAACTCAAGTGTTGCAAGCCTTGATGTGTGTGTGTGTGTGTGTGTGATGCTCTTAAAGGGACCACATCACCCCGATCCTGGCTTCGCTCCATTGGCTCCCTGTGCATGTTCCGAATAAATTTCAAGATCCTCCTTTATGTCTACAAAGGCCTCAATGGGCTTACCCCCACCTACATTAAAAGTCTTCCCACCCACCACACCACCTCCAGGTCCCTCAGATCGGCCGACATGGGGTTGCTGAATGTCCCGCGGTCTCGGCATAAGCTCAGGGTGACCGACCGCGCCTTTGCGGTCGCAGCTCCTAGACTGTGGAACACCATCCCCCTCCCCATTAGAACTGCCCCCTCCATCGACTCCTTTAAGTCGAGACTAAAAACTTATCTATACTCCCAAGCCATTCTTGATGCCCTCTGAGCGAGGGCTATGTGTATATATGTATGGAGTTTGTTTGTTTATACTATTCCTATAACAAATGTAAAGCACTTTGGCCAATGAGAGTTGTTTTTTAAATGTGCTGCATAAATAAAGGTGATTTGACTGAAAGCTGCAGGCTGGTAGGTCTGGACACACCCTTTCACTGAGTTTGTTGTCATTGGTCTGTGTGTGGGGGGAGGGGGGAACATTGGCCGCAACACACCTGGCGTCTTGCTTGGGCAGCTTACAACCCAGCCATATGAATATTGAGTTTTAGTTTAGAGATAGAAACAGGCCCTTCGGCCCACCGAGTCCGTGCCGGCCCGTCACACCATCCTACACTAGGGACCATTTTTTACATTTATACCGACTCTCTCTCTCTCTCTCTCTCTCTCTCTCTCTCTCTCTCTCTCTCTGTCTCTCTCTCTCTCTCTCTCTGTGTCTCTCTCTCTCTCTCTCTCGCTCTCTCTCTCTCTCTCTCTATCTCTGTCTCTCTCTCTGTCTCTCTCTCTCTCTCTCTCTCATCTCTCTCTCTCTCTCTCTCTGTGTCTCTCTCTCTCTCTCTCTCTCTCTCTCTCTCTTCTCTCTCTCTCCCCCCCTTCCCCCCCCACCCCCACCCTAGATCTACGAACAGTTTCACTGGACGCCTGATTAATGTCACTGTTTGTATCCGTGTTGTCACCTCCCCCATAGCTAACAATGAACCAAAGGTAGATAAAAATGCTGGAGAAACTCAGCGGGTGAGGCAGCATCTATGGAGCAAAGGACTAGGTGACGTTTTGGGTCGAGACCCTTCTGCAGACTGGTGTGCGGATGGGGGGGGGGGGGGGAGAAGAAAGGAAAAGGCGGAGACAGTGGGCTGTGGGACAGCTGGGAAGGGGAGGGGAAGGAGGGAGAAAGCAGGGACTACCTGAATTGGAGAAGTCAGTGTTCATAACGCTGGGGTGCAAAC
This sequence comes from Okamejei kenojei, assembly GCA_035221665.1. Lineage (NCBI taxonomy): Eukaryota > Metazoa > Chordata > Chondrichthyes > Rajiformes > Rajidae > Okamejei > Okamejei kenojei. The sequence continues at coordinate 55,451,734 of CM069146.1, read as the reverse complement.
TGCCCAAGCGAAATATCAGGTGTTGCTCCTCCAATTTATGGTGGGACTCACTCTGACCATGGAGGAGGCCCAGGACTGAAAGTTCGGCGTTTGGAATGGGAGGGGGAGTTGAAGTGCTGAGACACCGGGAGATCAGGTTGGTTAGTGTGAACTGAGCGGAGGTGTTGCGTGAGACCACGCGCAGGATTGGCGATCGCTTCGCCCAACACCTCCGCTCAGTGTTGGCTGATCATCTAAAATCAGTACCCCATTCCTGCCTTCTCCCCATATCCCTTGATTCTGTTAGCCCGAAGAGCTATAACTGACTCTCTTTTGAAAACATGCAGTGAATTGGCCTCCACTGCCTTCTGTGGCAGAGAATCCCACAGATTCACAACTCTCTGGGTGAAAAAGTTTTTCCTCATCTCCGTCCTAAATGGCCGGGCCTTTATTCGTAAACTGTGGCCCCAGGTTCTGGACTCCCTCAACATGGGGAACATTGCTCCCTCTGTATGTTCCAAGTCCAATGCCCGACCCTGGAGGTGTTGGATGCTTTGATTGACACAGAGTGCTGGAGTAACTCAGCAGGTCAGGCAGGTGCACCTCGTGTTTGTGGGAAGACTGCGGGTTTATCCTGATTCACAACGGCATTGTTCCTTTGCCAGTGTATTTGACAATCAGGCACTCTCTACTCCAAATGTCACCTGCGTAGGTTGTTTCAGGTGGCCGAAAATGTTCAACGTGTTGAAAATCCAGCGGCGACCAGAACAAGGTGCGACTCTTTGGGCGACCACTCACGACCAAGCAGGCTTCACCCCGCGACATGTCGCCTGTATGGTCGTGAGTCGTCTCCTCAGTCGCCCAAAGAGTCGTACCTTGTTCTGGTCGCCGCTGGATTTTCAACATGTTGAACATTTTCGGCGACCTGCAACCACCTACGACGGGTGCCGGCTGTCGGCAAAAAAGTCGCATAACTTAACGGTCCCATCAATGCAATACCCCACACACACAAATATGCAATAATCAATAATGTGATCAATTTAATCAGAGTACCACAAGGTGACATCACGTTGGGAGAAGGGGAAGTACAACAGGATCTGGGGGTCCTTGTACATCAGTCTATGAAAGTAAGCATGCAGGCACAGCAGGAAGTGAAGACAGCGAATGGCATGTTGGCCTTTATAACAAGAGGAATCGAATATAGGAGCAAAGAGGTCCTTCTGCAGTTGTACAGAGCCCTAGTGAGACCACACCTGGAGTATTGTGTGCAGTTTTGGTCCCTGATTTGAGGAAGGACATTCTTGCTATTGAGGGAGTGCAGCGTAGGTTCACCAGGTTAATTCCCGGGATGGTGGGACTGTCATATGCTGAGAGAATGGAGCAGCTGGGCTTGTACACTCTGGAGTGTAGAAGGATGAGAGGGGATCTTATTGAAACATATGAGATTGTTAAGGGTTTGGACACGCTGGAGGCAGGAAACATGTTCCCGATGTTGGGGGAGTCCAGAACCAGGGGCCACAGTTTAAGAATAAGGGGTAAGCCACTTAGAACGGAGACGAGGAAACACGTTTTCTCACGGAGAGTGGTGAGTCTGTGGAATTCTCTGCCTCAGTGGGCGGTGGAGGCAGGTTCTCTGGATGTTTTCAAGAGAGAGCTAGATAGGGCTCTTAAAGATAGCGGAGTCAGGGGATATGGGGAGAAGGCAGGAATGGGGTCCTGATTGGCCATGATCACATTGAATGGCGGTGCTGGTTCGAAGGGCCAAATGGCCTACTCCTGCACCTATTGTCTATTGCGACCAAAATAGTGCAAAATTAAAGTCTATAGTGCAGCCAAAAACACAGTCTACAGAAGATCTCTGTTGCTGAGGGAGTGGCCAGTGTCGTGTTCAAGAGGCCATTGTATTTGGGAAGATAGACACAAAGTACTGGAGTAACTCAGCGGGACAGGCAGCATCTCTGGAGAGAAGGAATGCGTGATGTTTTGTGTCAAGACCCTTCTTCAGACCTGAAACGTCACCCATTCCTTCTATCCTATTTCTGGGATCATATTGAATGGCAGTGCCAAATGGCTGACTTCTGCACCTATTGTCTATTGTCTATCATCCAGAGATCCTGCCTGTCCCTCCGAGTTACTCCAGCATTCTGTGTCTATCTGCAATGCAAACCAGCACCTGCAGTTCCTTCCTACACGTTTATTGGGAAGAAGCTGTACCTGAACCTGGTCGTCACGGTAACCTGGGCACCGGTGCCACCTTTTCCCGATGGTGGGAGTGTAAGCGGATTGTGGCCAGGGCGGGGTGGGTCTTTGACTGGGTCAGGAGCTCAAGTGCTGAATCGGAGGGGTGTTTGAGGCGTTCTTGTCTCCTGTAGACTGTGAAACCACCGTTCCACTTTGCAGGTAGACAAACGATGCTGGAGAAACTCAGCGGGTGAGGCAGCATTTATGGAGCGAAGGAAATAGGCAACGTTTCGGGCTGAAAACCAAGGAAAGCCTTTGGTGTGCTGTCCTTTATAAATCAGAGCATTGAATATAGGATTAGGGAAGTAATGTTAAAATTGTACAAAGCATTGGTAAGACCAATTCTGGAGTATGGTGTACAATTTTGGTCGCCTAGTTATAGGAAGGATGTCAACAAAATAGAGAGAGTACAGAGGAGATTTACTAGAATGTTGCCAGGGTTCCAGCAACTATGTTACAGAGAAAGGTTGAACAAGTTAGGTCTTTATTCTTTGGAGCGCAGAAGGTTAAGGGGGGACTTGATTGAGGTCTTTAAAATGAGAAAGGGATAGACAGAGTTGACGTGGATACGTTTTTTCCCATTGAGGGTAGGGAAGATTCAAACAAGAGGGCATGACATGAGAATTAAGGGACAGAGGTTTCGGGGTAACGTTGAGGGGGAACTTCTTTACTCGGAGGGTGGTGGCTGTGTGGAATCAGCTTCCAGCAGAAGTGGTGGAGGCAGGATCGATTTTAACATTTAAGAGTATAGTGGATAGGTATATGGACGTGAAGGGAATGGAGGGGTATGGTCTGAGTGCAGGTAGATGGGACTAGGGGAAAACAAATGGTCGGCACGGACTGGAAGGGCCGAGAGGGCCTGTTTCCGTGCTGTAATTGTTATATGGTTATATTGTTATATGGAAATAGGCAATCACAGGGGGTTTCGGCCCGAAACGTTGCCTATTTCCTTGGCTCTATAGATGCTGCCTCACCCGCTGAGTTTCCCCAGCACTTTTTGTCTACCTTCGATTTTCCAGCATCTGCAGTTCTTTCTTGAACGTTCCACTTTGTAGCTTATCCTTAATTATTCAGACATCGAAAACCTTTCTGAAATTGTCCAAGCTCCATGGCATTTCTACCCGCTGTTCCTCTTCAGTTCGGGAATTCATTCATCCTATTGCAAGAGCTGTTATGATCTGTGGAGATTTATTAATGAGCAGACAAGGGTAGAGTCGCTGCCTCACAGCGCCAGAGACCCGGGTTCAATCCTGACTACGGGTGCTGTCTGTATGGAGTTTGTACGTTCTCCCCGTGACCGCGTGGGTTTTCACCGGGTGCTCATCCCATGCAGGTTAATTGGCTTCTGTAAATTGCCTCAAGCGCGCAGGATAGGACTAGTGTTACGGGGATCACTGGTCGGTGTGGACTAGGTGAGCTGACGGGCCCTGTTTCCACGCTTGTTTCTCTAATCTTAAAACTAAACTTGCGATAACATTTCTGCCCCTTTAGTTCAGCTGAGATTTTTCTAGAAAAGGATAGAAGAATTCCACTTTCTATCAACTTTCATCCAAAAGATGCGACTTTCTACAGGTTGAGACCTGCTGAATCTCTCCCTTTTACCAGAAATGTTTGTCTGAGTTCTGGGATTAGTCACCTGTACGTTTGCCAATGGCTGTGAATGCCGTCAGTCTATTGAGAAACCAAGCATGTGAACATCACCTCTACTGGGTCACTTTAATTGTCCGGTCGGTATGTTTGGAGTGAGAATTTCATGATCGAAAGGGGGCAAATCAGTTTAACACCCGAAAATATTAACTCAGCGGGTCAGGCAGCATCTGTGGAGAACATGGATAGGTGACGTTTCACAGAGTGCTGGAGTAACTCAGCGGGTCAGGCAGCATCTGTGGAGATCGTGGATAGGTGACGTTTTGGTTGAGATACATCTTCAGACTGATTCAGGAACCTGATGGTTGCCGGAAAGTCACTGTTCCTGACGTTGGTGCAGTGGGACTTCAGGCTTCTGTACCTCCTGCCCAACAGTAGCAGTGAGAATAGGCTACGACCCCATCGTTAAACTGCGTGAATATAGTTTGACTTGGATCTAAAGTGAAGGCAGTGTAAAGTAACACAATGGAATAGTTAGACATGCTTTAATTAAGGGAATAGATGTCAGGAGACTCAGTTGTTTGGGTTTCTGGGCAAGAGTGCTTTTGCAACCTGCTGTTACGAGATTTAAATAAACTTGGCTGTGCACTGTAGAATCGCAGATGTAATCTGATACCCAGTTAGTAGGTTGCACTTTAATCTGCTACCAGATGAATGAGAAATCTCATGTTGATCTGCTAAACAGGAACTTGGAGTACAAGGTGATCCTTGCACTTCATGTAGAGTCTCTCTACCAGTGTGAAGTATTTAACTGTAAGTGATGGTGTCCAATCTGAGTGACCCAGCTGTTTGGATCATTTAGTGGTAACATTAAAGAGACTTTAATCTTGCTGAGTTGCTCCAGAACTTTTGTTTTGTCGAAGGTAGACAAAAATGCTGGAGAAACTCAGCGGGTGAGGCAGCGTCTATGGAGCGAAGGAAATAGGCGACGTTTCGGGTCGAAACCCTTCTTCAGTTCCTTGTGTCTCTAGACTTTAATCTTGAGCTGTGATTTTTTTTTTTTTTTTTGCTTTGTTTAGAGAGTCTGTCTGTAAATGAGTTTGCTGGCTTTGTGCATACATTAACAGCAGGGAAAGGTGTGTCTCGCTGCATTCGCAGGTTGCAAAACCAGACCTCTCACAGCATCTGATGTGGTTTAAAAAAAAAAGACACAAAGTGCTGGAGTAACTCAGCAGGATTAAAGCATAGCTGGAGAACATGGACAGGTGACGTTCCTGGTCGTGGCTGAAGAGGGGTCCTGACCTGAAACTTCCCCTATCCATGTTCCCCACAGATGCTGCCTGACCCGCTGAGTTACTCCAGCACTCTGTGTCTTTGTAAACCAGCACCGATCAGGGTGACTGGTCACAAGTTAGTATATTGATTAGCAACTAGTTGTGACGAAAGACTGGATAGACTCGGCTTGTACTCGCTAGAATTTAGAAGATTGAGGGGGGATCTTATAGAAACTTACAAAATTCTTAAGGGGTTGGACAGGCTAGATGCAGGAAGATTGTTCCTGATGTTGGGGAACTCCAGAACAAGGGGTCACAGTTTAAGGATAAGGGGGAAGTCTTTTAGGACCGTGATGAGAAGATCTTTTTTCACACAGAGAGTGGTGAGTCTGTCGAATTCTCTGCCACAGAAGGTAGTTGAGGCCAGTTCATTGGCCATATTTAAGAGGGAGTTAGATGTGGCCCTTGTGGCTAAAGGGATCAGGGGGTATGGAGAGAAGGCAGGTACAGGATACTGAGTTGGATGATCAGCCATGATCATATTGAATGGCGGTGCAGGCTCGAAGGGCCGAATGGCCTACTCCTGCACCTATTTTCTATGTTTCTATGTTTCTGTATGGTGACTCTGTATTGGAGCAGTGTCGTAGCAACACAATTGTGAATTGTCATTCACAAGATGTTTTTTGCACACACACAGTAGGGTTTTGAAAACTCAATGATTTGGAATTTTAGTTTTGAATTTGGATTAAAAATTAACCATTTAGAGCCCTGCTTGAGACCCAAATCGTCACCCATTCCTTCTCTCCAGAGACGCTGCCTGTCCCACTGAGGTACTCCAGCATTTTGTGTCTCTCTGCTGCTAAAGTGAAAGCAGACAGCGGGTGTAGAATGTAATACTAAATGCCCATTAGTCTGTTCATTAAACGTGAGGGTGGGGTATGTTGCCACATGGCCTTGATTATACTCGTTACAATGGTGTTGCCAGTAAATGAGTACCTCCCTTTTGTGTGTTTAAGAAGGAACTGCAGAAGCTGGAAAATCAAGGGTAGACAAAAATGCTGGAAAAACTCAGCGGGTTAGGCAGCATCTATGGAGCAAAGGAAATAGGCGACGTTTCAGGTCGAGATCCTTCTTCAGACGGCGTCTACTTTCGATTTTGTGTGTGACTCATTCCCATGTAGATGGCCGGCTGCCTGCCTCATCCACGGCTGCTTGGGAGGAGGATCTTGTTCAATACTTCTAACACTACATGTACCATGATCATCGTCCCAAGTTTAAATTTTGAGGTTTTAGTTTTTGTTCAATATATGTCCTTTGCATGTTTACACAACCAGTGTGGCCAAGTGTACACTTTACCATCTTTCTGTTCATTCCCAG
>CM069146.1:55385276-55442776 GCA_035221665.1 Okamejei kenojei | reverse complement strand
GTGCAGCCCTATTTGGGGCGGTGAAATGTCTGGCCTTGGGTTGGAGTGTTTAAGCATCTCGGGTGGACAAGTCGCTGGGAATTGGCCAGAGGAGGTTTCATCACTCCTGCCCGTTGGAATGTTAATGCAAACTCCACCTGCTGTGTCAACATCGGCGTGGTTTTGAAGTAACAGCTTTGGCAGGCGGTGGTTTCTGCAATGCGAGTATGGACAAATCCCCAGTGTGGCCTTGCAAGGTTGTCACTATCACATGTCCTTCTCCACCCTGCAGCCAACATTCTCTGCATTCTGGTGAGAGTTTTCACCGAGTGAACCTTCTGACTTCCCTTTGCACCGCTGTGTGTCACAGCCTGGTTTGTGTGGGTCTGAATCGTACATCTGTAGCCAGGAACCACGGCACCTTTGCCAGGTCCCTTCAGGTTTAATGCCTGTCCCGGTATTCCTACCAGGAGGTAGGACATAGTTAAGTTTGAGAGAATGGAGCGGCTGGGCTTGTACACTCTGGAGTTTAGACAGATGAGAGGGGATCTTATTGAAACATGTAAGATTGTTAAGGGTTTGGTCACGCTGGAGGCAGGAAACATGTTCCCGATGTTGGGGGAGTCCAGAACCAGGGGCCACAGTTTAAGAATAAGGGGTAAGCCATTTAGAACAGAGACGAGGAAACACTTTTTCACACAGAGAGTTGTGAGTCTGTGGAATCCTCTGCCTCAGAGGCCAGTTCTCTGGATGCTTTCAAGAGAGAGCTAGACAGCGCTCTTAAAGATAGCGGAGTCAGGGGATATGGGGAGAAGGCAGGAACGGGGTACTGATTTTGGATGATCAGCCATGATCACATTGAATGGCTGTGCTGGCTCGAAGGGCCGAATGGCCTACTCCTGCGCCTATGTTTCTACATCCCCGTCTGTATCTCCTTCAGTCTCGATCCGAAACATTGCCCATGCCTTCTCTCCAGAGATGCCGCCTGTCCCGCTGAGTTACTCGAGCATTTTGTGTATATCTTAAATTAAATCTATACTTTAAAACATGAGTGAACAGGCTAGTCATACAAGCTCCACTTGGGAATGGCCCTGCTGCCTTACCTTCTACCTCCTTCACTTGAAGCCTGCAGCTTTGAACAAGCCACAATATCCGCTTCAACAAGCTGCCCTATTCTCAGCTCCTGCAAAGCAAGGAGCTAGCTGGACCTTGCATGGGGACCATTTGCGCAGGTTGATATATCTGGGGGGCGGTTGAGGAAGGGGCTGTGAGTGGATTTGATTGCCCGTCACCCCTGCAGGAACGGTGACTTCACCAGTGTGGAATGTCTTCAGCTAGGTACAAACAGTTTTGCTCACAGCTGCTTTTGTCGAAGGCTTGGCAGAAATATGACGTGCCGGAGACTGGCTCTGGCAAACCCCGCAGCAGTAAATTTAACTGTAGGATGCTTTCTGTTTCTTCAGCCCAGACTTGCTTAATCACAGCAATAAACAGCCCGGATCAAAAACATCTGAGACATTTTCTTGCCCACAAACTCAGGATGCGTTGGCCAATAGGTGACTATGTAGTTTTACACAATAGACAATAGGTGCAGGAGTAGGCCATCCGGCCCTTCGAGCCAGCACCGCCATTCAATGTGATCATGGCTGATCATCCCTAATCAGTACCCCGTTCCTGCCTTCTCCCCATATCCCCTGACTCCGCTATTTCTAAGAGCCCTATCTAGCTCTCTCTTGAAAGCATCCAGAGAACCAGCCTCCATCACCCTCTGAGGCAGAGAATTCCAGAGACTCACAACTCTCTGTGAGAAAAAGTGTTTCCTCGTCTCCGTTATAAATGGCTTACTCCTTTTTCTTAAACTGTGGCCCTGGTTCTGGACTCCCCCAACATTGGGAACATGTTTCCTGCCTCTAGCGTGTCCAAACCCTTAACAATCTTATATGTTTCAATGAGATATCCTCTCATCCTTCTAAACTCCAGAGTGTACAAGCCCAGCTGCTCCATTCTCTCAGCATATGACAGTCCCGCCATCCCGGGAATTAACCTGGTGAACCTACGCTGCACTCCCTCACTAGCAAGAATGTCCTTCCTCAAATTAGGGGACCAAACCTGCACACAATACTCCAGGTGTGGTCTCACTCGGGCCTGTACAACTGCAGAAGGACCGCGAGTCCGCGCCGACCAGCGATCCCCGCACATTAACACTATCCTACACACACTAGGGACTATTTATTTTTACACTTAATCCAAGCCAATTCACCTACAAACCTGTACGTCTTTGGAGTGTGGGTGGAAACCAAAGGTCTCGGAGAAAACCCACGCGGGTCACGGGGAGAACATGCAAACTCCGTTCTGACAGCACCCGTAGTCGGGATTGAACCCGGGGTGTCTGCCGCTGTGAGGCAGCGACTCTACCTCTGCGCCACCGTGCCGCCCTGGTGAGAATGCAGCCCTTCCTTCATGTTCTGAAGTGTCATCTCTATCATTTGGGTCGATAGTTCACTGGAGATTGGCTTCTGTATGTGAATGTTTCACAAAAATGTGAGCACGTTCCACACCCTTCCCACATGGATGTGGGTGCTTTAAGGTCATGGCCTAGGTTTAGGTTTATTATTGTCACCTGTACCGAGGTACAGTGAAAAGCAGGACACAGAGTGCTGGAGTAACTCAGCGGGTCAGGCAGCATCTGTGGGGAACATGGATAGGTGACGTTTCACAGAGTGCTGGAGTAACTCAGCGGGTCAGGCAGCATCTGTGGAGAACATGGATAGGTGACCTTTCAGGTCTGGCCCCTTCTTCAATCCAAAATATCACCTATCCATGTTCTCCACAGATGCTGCCTGACCTGCTGAGTTACTCCAGCACTCTGTGTCCTTCTTTGTAAACCACCGTCTGCAGTTCCTCGTTTCTGCAGTGAAAAGCTTTGTCTTGTAGGCTGTCCAATCATTTCAAATTATTACTGTACATAATCGTCAAACTTTTATCAAGCTAGGATTAGGCTTATTATTGCCACATGTATCGAGGTACACTGAACAGCTTTGTTTTGCGTGCTATCCAAGTAGATCAGGTATACCATCCATAGACACAACCAAGTCAAACTCCAGTACAACAGGTAGAGCAAAAGGGAAGATACAGAGTGCAGGATATAGTTCTCAGCATTGTAGCGCATCAGTTCCACAGACAAAGTCCAATGTCCGCAAGGGGGTAGAGGTGAATCGGACAGTACCCTAGCTTATGGAAGGACCGTTCGGAAGCCCGATAACAGAGGGGAAGAAGCTATTCCTGAGTGTGGTGGTGAGCGTTTCAAGCTTCTGTACCTTCTGCCGGACGGGAGCGGGGAGAAGAAGGAATGACCGGGGTGGGACAAGTCTTTGATTAGTTACAAAACAGGATGGGCAAAACTCATTAGCTCTGCATAGTAACTTTTTTTTTTTCTGTTTTCGAGATAACTGATGCAACAATGCTTTGAAAAAAGTCGAGCACTTCTGTGCAAAGCTTGATGTGCATGACAGCTTTTCCTGTTTTCGGGAAGTGTCTTCCTGTTCCGTTCCATCTGCTATGTTCCCCGTGGTGGTGCAGGAAGATAGACACAAAATGCTGGAGCAACTCAGCAGATGTAGGGATTGGGGGGGGGGGGGGGGGGGGGGGGGGTGTAGGGATGGGGGGGGGGAAGAAGAAAGGAAGTTTGACATTGACTTCTCCAATTTCAATTTCAGGGACTGCAGTTAGACATAAAATGTTGGAGTAACTCAGCAGGACAGGCAGCATCTCTGTATAGAAGGAACTGCAGATGCTGGTTTAAACGGGTCATAGAGTGATACAGTGTGGGAACAGGCCCTTCAGCCCAACTTGCCAACAATGTCCCAGTTACACGCCTGCGCTTGGTCCATATGCCTCCAAACCTGTCCTATCCATGTACCTGTCTAACTGTTTCTTAAACAATGGGATAGTCCCAGCCTCAACTACCTCCTCCGGCAGCTCGTTCCATACACCCACCACCCTGTGTGTGAAAAGGTTACCCCTCAGATTCCTACTAAATCTCAACTCCCCTACTCTGGGCAAGAGACTCTGTGTATCTATGCGATCCATTCCTCTCATGGTTGGAATGGGAAGGGGAGATGATGATGGGCATCCAGTGTGGGCAGTGTTAAAGTGGTCACTGCCTGGCTTGGCCCCTAGGTAATGGCGGCCGTCTACACCAGCGACTGATATTCACATTAAACGTACACTGACTGGATGGCGCAATAATAATTAATAGATTTTCTTGTGTGCTGAATGAAATAGTGGAATGTGTGTTTGAAGGTTTCTGTTGCAACAAAGCTCTGTTTATGTTGCGTGATTAATGGGGAGGTTTATTTGGAAAAGGTGGCCTGTGAGTCTCTGGCACATGGGGTGGTACAACAGGGACTACTGTAGTTGGTGCTGAGAGTTTGTTACAGTTAGACACCAGTAATAACTTCTCCATTCTGTCAAATATTTCTTGCCATGAGTTTATAGCTTGATAGACAATAGACAATAGGTGCAGCAGTAGGCCATTCGGCCCTTCGAGCCAGCACCGCCATTCAATGTGATCATGGCTGATCATCCACGATCAGTTCCCTGTTCCTGCCTTTTCCCCATATCCCCTGACTCCGCTATCTTCAAGAGCTCTATCTAGCTCTCTCTTGAAAGTATCCAGAGAAACGGCCTCCACCGCCCTCTGAGGCAGAGAATTCCACAGACTCACGACTCTGTGTGAAAAAGTGTTTCCTCATCTCCGTTCTAAATGGCTTACCCCTTATTCTTAAACTGTGGCCCCTGGTTCTGGATTCCCCCAGATCGAGAACATGTTTCCTGCCTCTAGCGTGTCCAAACCCTAAATAATCTTATATGTTTCAATAAGATCCCCTCTCATCCTTCTAAACTCCAGAGTGTACAAGCCCAGCCACTCCATTCTCTCAGCATATGACAGTCCCGCCATCCTGGGAATTAACCTTGTGAACCTACGCTGCACTCCCTCAATAGCAAGAATGTCCTTCCTCAAATTAGGGGACCAAAACTGCACACAATACTCCAGGTGTGGTCTCACTAGGGCCCTGTACAACTGCAGAAGGACCTCTTTGCTCCTATACTCAACTAGAGCATGAAAACAGGCCCTTCAGCCCACCACACTGATCACACTAGTTCTATTCTACTTATTGAGAACAATTTTACAGTAGCCAAATAACTGACAAACCTCAACATCTTTGGGTAGTGGCAGGAAACATGGAGCACCCGGAGAAAGCCCACGTGGTCACGGGGAGAACGTACAAACTCCACACAGACAGCACCGGTAGTCGGGATCGAACCCAGGACTCTGGCGTGTGATGCAGCAACTCTACTGTTGCCACCACCGTGCCTCGTGTTTCTCAGCTGCCGGTTTCCTGTGCACTAGGGGACAGTTTACGGCTCTCTCATCCACTCGACGTACTGGGGAGAATTTTAGAGGCCTATTGATCTACAAACCCGCACTCCTTTCGGGATGAGGGGGGAAAGCGGAGCACCCGGAGGAAACCAAACGGACACGGGGGGAACGTGCAAACTCCACCGCGCCCACGGTTAGGATGGAGGCCGGGACACTGGCGCTGCAGCATCGTGCCGCCACTTACTCTACTTTCAGTCCTCACGCGTTTTATTCAAGGTAACCCACGCAACATCGCAAAATCCTCGACAATTTTATGGAAGAATATTCAGAAGTGGCATGGGCAGCACGGTGGCGCAGCGGTAGAGTTGCTGCCTCTCAGCGCCACACACCCGGGTTCCATCCCGACTACGGGTGCTGTCTGTATGGAGTTTGGACGTTCTCCCCGTGGGTTTCCTCTCAGACCTTTGATTTCCAAAGACGTGCATGTTGGTTGGTTAATCCATTTAAGCCATTTAGAACGGAGACGAGGAAACACTTTTTCTCAGAGAGGGTGGTGAGTCTGTGGAATTCTCTGCCTCTGAGGGCAGTCGAGGCAGGTTCTCTGGATACTTTAAAGAGAGAGCTAGATAGGGCTGTTAAAGATAGCGGAGTCAGGGGATATGGGGAGAAGGCAGGAACGGGGCACTGATTGGGGATGATCAGCCATGATCACATTGAATGGCGGTGCTGGCTCGAAGGGTGGATTGACCTACTCCTGCACCTATTGTCTATTGTCCCTGGTGTGTTTAGGATAACGTGCGAAGCCTCAGTGGGCCGAAGGGCCTGTTTCCGTGCTAAACTGAACTAAAAACACAAATTTGTGACGGTGCTTATGTCCACAGGAAGATGGAATGGAGCATTAAATGCTTCAGTAGTATTCATGGGCAATTTAACTGGAGTAAAGACTTTACTATGCACGTGGCTGGAAAGTTGGCACCTTGTTCCCCCACAAGGCAAACCAAAGTCATATTTCACTCAACAGAGAATGTCTAATGGCCCAGCGCACCAACTAATGGGGTGGTTACAATGTTAGATGTAAACGTATATTTGAGACGTTGTTCTTCATCGGTGCATTGAGTATAAAAGTCGTGAGATTACGTTACAGTTTAGTTCAGTTTAGCACGGATACAGGCCCTTAGGCCCACCGAGTCCACACCGACCAGCGATCCCCGCACACTAACAATATCTCACACACATTAGGGACAATTTACAATTTTTTACCAAAGCCAATTAACCTGCAAACCTGTACGTCTTTGGAGTGTGGGAGGAAACCGGAGCGCCCGGAGAAAACCCACGCAGGCCACGGGGAGAACGTGCGAACTCCGTGCAGTCAGCACCCGTAGTCGGGATGGAACCTGGGCCTCTGGCGCTGTGAGGCAGCAACTCCACCGCTGTGCCAGTCAAGGGTGGTCTACCTTCCACCTCACCGACTGTGTTGCGTCTGCTATTTTCATGAATTTTAAAACAAGCATAGACCCAAGTACTCGTCTGAGATGTTGGGCTCTGACCCTTATTCAGGCTGTTCAATAGAACACGAATTGCAATAGTGACGTTAATTGGCTTGGTATAAATGTGTAAATTGTCCCTAGTGTGTGTAGGGTAGTGTCAGTGTGAGGGGGTCGCTATATGGTGCGGTTTCTGCGCTGCATCTCAAAACTAAAGTAGACCCAAAATGCTGTCATAACTCAGCGGGACAGGCAGCATCTCCTAAGAGAAGGAATGGGTGATATTTTGGGTCAAGACCGTTCTTCAGACACGAAAAACATCACCCATTCCTTTTCTCCAGAGATGTTGTCTGACCCGCTGAGTTACTCCAGCATTTTGTGTCTATCTTCAGTGTAAACCAGCATCTGCAGTTCCTTCCTAAACTGAACTCTGTGTAGGGTCAGTGGGCAATGGGCATTGTGTGAAAGCTGTCATGTTCTGGGTGCGTTGAATGGCGGTGTGTTGCAACGGGGGCGAAGGCAGGAAAATGGGATTGAGAGGCAGAGATCGGCCATGATTGAATGGCGGAGTAGACTCGATGGGCCCAATGGTGGACATGTTCCCTGTTCAATCCTCTAAGAATTTTATATCTTTTTCACGCTGCCACCCAGCTTTGTGTCACCCGCAAACTTGGAGATGTCACATTTAATTCCCTCGTCTAAATCGTTAATATATATTGCAGAGATGCCAAGTGTCCCGGATTCGCCGTATTTTGTCCCGGCGAAATAACCTTTTTACGGTGTTCCGGCAGCCAAACATGCTGTTACGGAACACCGCCGCGCCGGTGTTCCTCCCGTGGTGAACGCCGGCGCCATGTGCCCCCGGTTTGCCGGCCCGCGCGATCAGCGGCACTTTGCCGGGCCCCAGTGGCCGCGCGTGCGCAGTGGGGGAGGGTTGCCGGGCCCCAGTGGCCGCGCGTGCGCAGTGGGGGAGGGTTGCCGGGCCTGGCGCTATTTCGAGCCACGCCACGCCCGGCCCAGAGCCCGGGCGGCGCCGGCCCGCGCGATCAGCGGCACTTTCTTGCCGCCAGCCGGCCGCTCGCGGCAGCCCCATCACCGGGCCTCCCCCCACCCCCACCCAGTGCGCAGGCGCAGACCCGCCGGCAACGTTGCCAAGTGCGCATGTGCCGCACCCGCCCGCCGGCAGCCCGCTGATCTGCACCAGTGCGCAGGCGCATAGCCGCCGGCAACAACCCCAAGTGAGTACGGAGAGAAATGCATTTAACCCCATTTGTTACGGACAAATGGGTTGAATGTTACTGTGAACTAAATTTAGGGTTGGCATCTCTGAATCATTAATATATATTGTAAACAACTGGGATCCCAGCACCAAGCCTTGCGGCACCCCACTAGTCACTGCCTGCCATTCTGTAAAGGTCCCGTTAATCCCTACTCTTTGCTTCCCGTCTGCCAACCAGTTCTCTATCCATGTCAGTACCCTGCCCCCAATACCGTGTGCTCTAATTTGGTAACACTAATCTCTTGTGCGGGACCTTGTCAAAGGCTTGTTGAAAGTCCAGATAAACCACATCCACTGGCTCTCCCTTATCCATTTTACTTACATAGAAAATAGGTGCAGGAGGAGGCCATTCGGCCCTTCGAGCCAGCACCGCCATTCATTGTGATCATGGCTGATCGTCCCCTATCAATAACCCATGCCTGCCTGCCCATATCCCTTGACCCCACTAGCCCCTAGAGATCTATCTAACTCTCTCTTAAATCCATCCAGTGACTTGGCCTCCACTGCCCTCTGTGGCAGGGAATTACATAAATTCACAACTCTCTGGGTGAAAAAGGTTTTTCTCACCTCAGTCTTAAATGACCTCCCTTTTATTCTAAGACTGTGGCCCCTGGTTCTGGACTCGCCCAACATTGGGAACATTACTTGTTACATCCTCAAAAAAATCCAAAACATTAGTCAAGCATGATTTCCCCTTCATCAATCCATGCTGACTTTGATCAAACCCGCCACTGCTGAATAGCCTAATTTTGCTCCTATCGCTTAGGAATATAAGTGTCTCTAAAGTCAGCTCTGTCAACCTCCCCCTTTGATTTCTGAAGGATAGCCTGAAGGTGAATCCATTATCGAGTCTTTGGCAGATGCGGCCGGGTGTGCAGGTAAATATTTTGCTTGCTATGGCTACAATATTCAGGTGGTGCTCTGATCTGTCGGGGCTGTTAGGTGGGAACCGAACGCAAGCTCCCAAACCGTCTTCAGCAGTTTCCCCATCCTCAGCTCATTGACGGGTTAAATTCTTTCTGCAGTTTTCTTGAGGAATTTGAACTATTCACACTGCATGGTGTAGATATGCACAAGGGTGAAGATTTACAAGGTTGAAGATTTTTTTTTGTTTGGGGTTTTCATAAACCATTGATGGAGGTGGTTGGAATTTGGAGGTCTCGTTTTAGCCAAATATTTGTCTGTTTAAACACTTTCAGATGTGAGGATGGCTGAAGAAATGAGACAATACTAGTTTTGATCGATTGAAAGATACAGCAAGGAAACGGGTCCTTTGGCCCATCAAGGCCACTCCGACCATCGATCACCCGTTCACACTGGTTCTCTGTTATCCCACTTGCTCATCCACTCCCTACACACCAGGAGGCAATTTATGGTGGGCCAACTGTGTGGCACGGTGGCGCAGCGGTAGAGTTGCTGCCTCACAGCGCCAGAGAGCCGGGTTCGATCCCGACTACGGGTGCTGTCTGTACGGAGTTTGCACGTTCTCCCTGTGACCTGCGTGGGTTTTTCTTGAAATCTTCCGTTTCCTCTCACACGTACAGGTTTGTATGTTAATTGGATTGGTGTGAATGTAAAAAATTGTCCCAAGTGTGTGTGTAGGATAGTGATAATGTGTGGGGATCGCTGGTCGGTGCGGACTCGGTGGGCCGAAGGGCCTGTTTCTGCGCTGTATCTTTACAATAAACTAAAAATTAACCTGCAAACCCGCACGTCTTTTAGATGTGGGAGGAAACCCACGCAGTCACGGGGAGAACGTGCAAACTCCACACAGACAGCATCCAAGGTCAGGTTGGAACGTGGTGCTGTGAGGCAGCAGCTCCACCAGCTGCATCACTGTGTTGACCGTTGAAGGCCGAGGGTTACGTATTTATCAAATCCGTATCTGATGTGTGTGTGTGTGTGTGTTATCAATGTCTCAGTTGCAAACGGTTTGCTTGATACGGTCTGTTTTGCATACATTTAATTGTATTCCAAGCTTAATCAAAGAGCAAAGATAAGATTATATTCTGCAGACGTTACCACGAGAGATACGACACAATCACGGCGTGATTCTTGCTGCGTTATTTTTGAAATTGGAGGGGAAACATTTCGCTCTCTTGACTTGCAAAGTTGCCAACAAATCAGGTGGTACTTTTTGCATTAAGGTGCAAAATAGTTATGCGTTGAATTACCTCCTCCATGGCCAGAGTGAGTCCCACCGTAAATTGGAGGAGCAGCACCTCGTATTCTGCGTGGGTAGTTGACACCCCACCTTGTGCAGCACTGCTTGCTTTTGGCCTTGGTTTGTCAAATAGTCTGGAAATGCAGGCGCAGTCCTCAAGGTTGACCTTTATCCACAGTCTTCAAATGCTCTGAACTATTGCATTTAGTTTTTTTTAGTTTTGTTTAGAGATTCAGCGCGGAAGTCAAGTCAGCTTTATTTGTCACATACACATACCAGATGTAGAGTGAAATGAAAGTGGCAATGCCTGCGGGAGTGTGCAAAAACAGAATGGAACAGAACAGAACCAGTATTTACATTTAAAAAAAGGCACAACAGTAAATTATTCCCCGGTGAGATCAGAGTTTACAGTCCGGATGGCCTGAGGGAAGAAACTCTGTCTCATCCTCCCTGTTTTTGCAGTGTGACAGCGGAGGCGCTTGCCTGACCGTAGCAGCTGGAACAGTCCGTTGCTGGGGTGGTCGGGGTCCTTCATGATCTTGCTGGCTCTGGATCTGCACCTCGTGGTGTTTAGGTCCTGCAGGGGGGTGAGTGTACTACTCTCTGCAGAGCCTTCCTGCCCTGGGCAGAGCTGTTGCCAAACCGGGTGGAGATGTTTCTGGTCAGGATACTGAGTAAGGCAGGAAATCTACCGCTGCCTTACTCGGGTTAGGTCTAGTGTTCAGGCATGCAATTCAAGTCGAGACAACGTGTCGTCTGGCAACCCCAACCAATACTGCAAACACTCAAATCACCGTCAACAGAAACGCCTGCAACGCACGGCCCATCTCTGGAGAGGATAAAAAGGTTTGAGACTGAACAGTCAGCCTGATGGGTCATCAGGAAACGCTGCTATCTATTACGCTAGTTGAGGTCAGATACTTAGAAAGTCATCGTTTAAAGCAGAGACCTCACGGTTGTTAAAAGGAAAGGAAGTGTTGACGAATGCACGGAGGCGCAGCGGTAGAGTTGCTGCCTCACAGCGTCAGAGACCCGGGTTCGATCCCGACTACGGGTGCTGTCTGTATGGAGTTTTACGTTCTCCCCGTGACCTGCGTGGGTTTTCTCCGAGATCTTCGGTTTCCTCCCACACTCCAAAGATGTACAGGCTTGTAGGTTAATTGGCTTGGTATAAATGTGAATTGTCCCTAGTGTGTGTAGGAGAGTGTTAGCGTGCGGGGGTCGCTGGTCGGTGCGGACTCGGTGGGCCAAAGGGCCTGTTTGTGCGCTGTTTCTTCTAAACTAAAAATACTGCCCTCTCCAAAATCGCTCCTGGTACATTCAGCATTTCCAGTTTCTGCGCTGCAAGCTGCAGCCTGGGGTTTGCTGGACTTGTCCCTCACTGCACATGTTCAATACACGGCACAATATTGACGATACTTGAGGTAATGTCTCAATTACAAGGCTGGAATGTGGCTCGCATTCCTACAGGATGTGTGGAAATCTATACGACATTCCCTGCTGGAGCTGCCTGCACTGCTTCCCAGTGAAAGAATCGCGTTAGTTTTAGTTTAGTTTAGAGATACAGTGCGGGAACAGGCCCTTCGGCCCACCGAGTCTGCGCCGACCAGCGATCCCCGCACACTAACACTATCCTACACACCCTGGGACAATTTACACTTATTCCAAGCCAATTAACCTACAAACCTGCCGTCTTTGGAGTGTGGGAAGAAACCGAAGATCTCGGAGAAAACCCACGCAGGTCACGGGGAGAACGCACAAACTCCGTACAGACAGCACCCGTAGTCGGGATCGAACCCGGGTCTCCGGCACTGCAGGCGCTGTAAGGCAGCGACTCTACCCGCTGCGCCGCCGTGCAGACAGACACGAAATTCAATTCAATTCAACTTTAATGTCATTGCACAGATACAAGTATGGGTACAACGAAATGCAGTTTAGCGTCAGTTCGTAGTAATAGCAATATAGAAATAAATACAGAATGCAGACAATGTGGACGGAGAGACTGGAGAAATCTATCGGCGGGACTCCGAGTTCAGCAGTGCGATGGTGTTGTTGTAGAAGCTGTTCCTCATCCTGCTGGTGCGGGACCTGAGGCTCCTGTACCGCCTCCCCGATGGTAGGAGGGCAAACAGTCCATGGTTAGGGTGGGAGGGGTCCTTGATGATCTTCCCAGCCCGTCTCAGACACCATTTTCGGTGGAGGGCATCCATGGCAGGGAGCGGGTCACCGATGATGTGCTGGGCGGTTTTCACCACCCGTTGTAGTGCCTTCCTGTCTGCTACGGTGCAACTGCTGTACCAGACCGTAAAGCAGGTGGTCAGGAAGCTCTCGATGGTACAACGGTAAAAGTTGGTCAGGATCTGGGGGGACAGGTGGGCTTTTTTGAGCCTCCTCAGGAAGTAAAGGCACTGCTGCGCCTTTTTGATCAGCTTGGAGGTGTTGAGTAACTTGAAATGCTGAGTAACTCAGCGGGACAAGCAGCATCTCTGGAGAGAAGGAATGGGTGACGTTTCCGATGGAGACCCTTCTTCAGACTGAGAGTCAAGGGAGAGGGAGACTAGAGATATGGAAGGGTAACATGTGAAAACGACAGATCAAAGCAGAGGTTGATCAAGGAAATATGGAATGGTGCACTGTTAGCTGAGGGGAAGGTGCCATCCAACGCCAGAGACACGAGCTGGATCCTGACTACGGGCGCTGTCTCTACGCAGTTTGTACATTCTCCCCGTGACCTGCGTGGGTTTTCTCCGGGTGCTCCGGTTTCCTCCCACTCTCCAAAGACGTGCAGGTTTGTAGGTTAATTGGCTTGACGTAATTGTAAATTATCCCTCGTGTGTGTAGGATAGTGTTAGTGTGTGGGGATCGCTGGTCGGCGTGGGCCCGGTGGGCCAAAGGGCCTGTTTTTGAGCTGTATCTCTAAACTAAAACTGAACTATTATCACATTCCAGCTTTTGGAGAATAATCAGTGTACTACTAATGTTTTGAGCTGAAGGGCATCCATTGATAAGGACTATTATTGTTGAGACTTCTATTGTCTGTGTTATGATACGGTTCTTCCCAGAAGAATGCTCCAACATTTTAAGTGCTGCTTTTAGAATTTTCCTGAATTTAATATCGTTTTTAGTTCAAACTGTGTAGCAACCAAATGCACATGTTACTGTAGTCACAGACTTTATCAGTATGTGTGTGGAGGACTGAGTGATAAAGCGATCAGTACAAGTGTTGCCAAATGCTACTAATACATTTAAAATACATTTGGACAGGTATGTGGATGGGAAAGGTTTAGAGCGATATGGACCAAACGTGGGCCCGGGTGTCAGGGGTTACTGGGAGAAGGCAGGAGCATGGGGTTAGAGGGAAAGATACGTCAGCCATGATTGAATGGTGGGGCAGACTTGATGGGCCGAATGGCCTAATTATGCTCCTATAACTTATGGACATAAGTGGGAGCAGCGTAGATGGAGCACCTTGGTCGGCATGTACCATTTGGGCCGAAGGGCGTTTTTCTGTGTCGTTTGTCTTTATAACTGAGATGAGGAAAAACATTTTCACCCAGAGAGTTGTGAATCTGTGGAATTCTCTGCCACAGAAGGCAGCGGAGGTCAGTTCACTGGATGCATTCAAGAGGGAGTTCAGGGCCTGTCCCACTTGGTGATTTTTTCAGCGACTGCCGGCATCATTGACTGACGTATCAGGTCACTGAAAAAGCCGCGGCCTGATGACGTATGGACGCGCGGTGTCTCCTCAAGTGTCACAACATTTTTTTTGTCGCCGCTGGATTTTGAAATATTCAAAATCTTTCGGCGACCCTGATACGTCAGTCAATAACGACAGCAGTGGGAAAAAATCGCCAAGTGGGACAGGCCCTTTAGATTTGGCTCTTGGGGCTAACGGGATTAAGGGATATGGGGAGAAAGCAGGAACGGGGTACTGATTCTGGAAGATCACCCATGATCATATTGAATGGTGGCGCTGGCTCAAAGGGCCGAAAGGGCTACTCCTGCACCTATTTTCTATGTTTCTAACTCTGTGACTAAGAACATCTGACCTGTCTTCATCAACGATGCAGACTGATTGCAACTTTGTGGCGCGCATTTACACTAGGAAGCAGAATCTTATCAAACATAAATCAAGGCCAAATGTGCTGCTTTGGATCAAATGTATAATATTGTCCTTGCTATGATTATGCTTAACACGCGTTCTAAGGCTTAATTTTAAACCTTTGCAAATGGTAATACTTTGTGTCCGTCTAAATTTAGTTTGGTAGTTTATAAAACACAAGTAAACGCACCTGTTGGTCATTACAAATAAGAGAGGCCAGGTTTTGAAGCGTATTTTTCCACCTTGCTTTTGGCTATTTCCCAAAATAACTACAATTTTGTCGTTTAGAAGAATTTCTGAAAGCCCACGAGACATTAGTTAACAAAGCACACGTCAGTTTTGGTTTCAGTGGAAATATGTGGAGACGGTACTTTGCCTGCAAGAGCAGTGCTCACACGGAGGGGCGGGGTGAAAACTGAGTTTGCTCGGCCACTATCAAACTCATTCTTGAAACAATGGCCTGGATAAATATTGCAACGTGACTCATTGGTGACTTGTGGGGAGGGGGTTGGGGACATAGAAGGCTACAGATCACGTGCAGGCAGAGGAGATTAATTTAATTTGGCATCGTGTTCAGTACGGACATTGTGGGCCTAGCAGGCCTATTCCTGTTCTGTTCAATTTGGGTGGCGCAGCAGTAGAGTTGCTGCCTCACAGCGCCAGAGACCCGGGTTCCATCCTGACTACGGGCGCTGTCTGTACGTGACCTGCGTGGGTTTGCTCCGGGATCTCCGCTTTTCTCCCACACTCTAAAGACATATGGGTTGGAGGTTAATTGGCTTGGCATAATTGTAAAATGTTCCTACTTTCCACGCTGTATCTATAAACTGGACCGCTGGGTCCTTCAAAGGCGGGAGCCCACCAGATAGAGATGCACCTCTGCAGCTGATTCACCACCTCACACACATCGCTGGGCTGTGGGAGGCCCTCTACTTCCTTACCAGATTGAGGAGATTTGCTGTGCTGTCAAATACTCTATTGAGCTTCTACAGATGTTTTATGCTGTCAAATACTGAGGCCCAGGATATGGTTACACGGGCAAGGTGGCGCAGCGGTAGAGATGCTGCCTCACAGCGCCAGAGACCCGGGTTCAATCCTGAGTACGGGCGCTGTCTGTGCGGAGTTTGTGCGTTCCCCTCGTGACCTGAGTGGGTTTTCTCCGAGATCTTCGGTTTCCTCCCACACTCCACAGACGTACAGGCTTGTAGGTTAATTGGCATGTACATATATAAACAAATTGTCCCCAGTGTGTGTAGGATAGTGTAAATGTGCTGGTTGGCATGGACTCCGTGGGCAGAAACGGCCTGTTTCCGCGCTGTATCTCTAAACTAAACTAGAGGAGATCACAGAGAGTGGTGGATGCTGCCCGGTCCATCACGAGTACTGACCTCCCCACCAACTAAACGATCTATAGGAGGCCCTGCCTCATGGAGGCTGCCAGTGTCATCATCCTGGCCACGCTCTCATCTCGCTGCTCACCGTTGCGAAGGTGGTAGAGGAGCCTGAAAACCATGACCATGGGGTTTAAGAACAGCTTCTTCCCAATAACCACACCAGCACTAACCACAACACCACCTCAGCATAGACCTAGTGCCGACTGTGTTTTTGGCGTCACTACCTGCGTCATGTTTTCACTATTATAGTCTGGTTGCCTGGTACCACTGATTACAAGTTAATTGTGCTATGTTTAAGAAAGAACAGCAGAGGCTGGAAAAATCGAAAGGTACACAAACATGCTGGAGAAACTCAGCGGGTGAGGCAGCATCTATGCAGAGAAGGAATAGGTGACGCTTCGGGTCGAGACCGAAGGGTTCCAATTAGTTGCCTATTCCTTCGCTCCGTAAATGCTGCCTCACCCGCTGAGTTTCTCCAGTTTATTGTGTTAGTTCAGTTCAGTTTATTGCCACGTGTCACGAGGTACAGTTAAAAGCATTTGCTGCACGGTAACCAGCCAGCAGAAAGACAAGACATGATTACAATCGAGCCATTCGCAATGTACAGATGCAGGATAAAGGACTGACATTTAGTGTAATTAATTATTGTACATTTATTTGTTGTGTTGGTGCATTATTGTGCCTACAAAGAGCAGCAAGTTAGAATGTCATAGCTGCTACATACTGTATGACGATTAAACTCTCTCTACTCTTGTTACAATAGACAATAGGTGCAGGAGTAGGCCGTTCGGCCCTTCGAGCCAGCACCGCCATTCAATGTGATCATGGCTGATCATCCCCAATCAGTACCCCGTTCCTGCCTTCTCCCCATATCCCCTGACTCCGCTATCTTTAAGAGCCCTATCTAGCTCTCTCTTGAAAGTATTCAGAGAACCGGCCTCCACCGCCCTCTGAGGCCGAGAATTCCACAGACTCCAAGAATTCAGGGTTTTAGACTGGTTTAATGCTGAACGCCAGAGATGGGCCCAATTCTGCTCCTTTGTCTTGTGGTCTGATGTGTCGGAATTTCTTCTGTGGAATAGCAATGAAGGAATTGGCCTGTTCGTACAATTAGTATGATGATGTTTCCACTAGTGGGAGAGTCTAGGACCAGAGGGCACAGCCTCGGAATTCAAGGACGAACGTTCTTTAGGAAGGAGATGAGGAGAAATTTCTTTAAGGGCCTGTCCCACTTGCTGAATTTTTCAGCGACTACCGGCATCATTCACTGACGTATCAGGTCACCGAAAAATACGCGGCGTGATGGCGTATTGACGCACGGTGTTCTTTCAAGCGTCGCAACATTTTTTTCATCGCCGCTGGGTTTTGAAATGTTTAAAATCTGTTGGCGACACTGATATGATGCCGGCAGTCGCCGAAATAATCGCCAAGTGCGACAGGCTCTTTAATGGGACAGGCCCTTTAGTCAGAAGGTGGTGAATCTGTGGAATTCTTTGCCACAGAAGGCTGTGGAGGCCCAGTCAGTGGATATATTTAAGGCAGAGATAGATAGATTCTTGATTAGTACGGGCGTCAGGGGTGATGGGGAGAAGGCGGGAGAATGGGGTTAGGAGGGAGAGATAGATCTGACGTGATTGAACGGGGGTGCAGACTTGATGGGCCGAATGGCCTAATTTATGAGCCTCCCTCCCCGCTCCGTGCCCCAATTAACTGGTGGTCTGTATTTTTGGCTCCTCAGACAGCAAGGCGATTGTGGACGGCAACCTGAAGCTCATCCTGGGACTGATATGGACGCTGATCCTTCACTACTCCATCTCCATGCCGGTCTGGGATGACGAGGGAGCTGAAGATGCAAAGAAGCAGACGCCCAAGCAGCGCCTGCTGGGCTGGATTCAGAACAAGCTGCCCGACTTGCCCATCACCAACTTCAGCAACGACTGGAAGGATGGAAAAGCTCTGGGCGCCCTGGTCGACAGTTGTGCTCCAGGTAGGAAGTCAAGTCCAGTTTATCCGTCACATACACATACGAGAGGTGCAGTGAAATGAGAAGTGGCGATGCTCGCGGACTTTGTGCAAAAAAAAAACAAACTACAAACAGAATGGAACAAAATCACATATTCACATGTTACATATTTGTGGGAGGGAGGGAAGAAAAAGGGAAATAAACCCAGCGATTTTAAAAAGACACCACACAACGGTAAAATGGTGCAGTAAAGTTAGTCAAAAATGCTGGAGAAACTCAGCGGGTGCGGCAGCATCTATGGAGCGAAGGAAATAGGCAACGTTTCGGGCCAAAACCCTTCACGGAAATAGGCAACGTTTCGGGCCAAAACCCTTAAAGGGTTTCGGCCCGAAACGTTGCCTATTTCCTTCGCTCCATAGATGCTGCCTCACCCACTGAGTTTCTCCAGCACTTTCGATTTTCCTGCATCTGCAGTTCCTTCTTAAACACAGTAAAGTTAGTCCCTGGAGAGATAGGAGTTTACAGTCCTAATGGCCTCTGGGAAGAAACTCCTTCTCATCCTCTCCGTTCTCACAGCATGGCAATGGAGGCCTTTGCCTGACTGTAGCAGCTGGAACAGTCCGTTGCTGGGGTGGAAGGGGTCCCCCATGATCTTGTTGATCAGGTGGCAAACTGGGTGTAGTTAGCCATCTCTGTCACCACCATCACCCCAGCTGCTGCCCTGTTGACCACACCATGCTGGACAAACTCCACACACGCTGCCTGACCCGCTGAGTTCCTCCAGCACTTTGTGTCCTGCTCATGATAGAAAATAGACAACAGGTGCAGGAGTAGGCCATTCGACCCTTCTAGCCAGCACCGCCATTCAATGTGATCATGGCTGATCATTCCCAATCAGTACCCCGTTCCTGCCTTCTCCCCATATCCCCTGACTCCGCTATCTTTAAGAGCCCTATCTAGCTCTCTCTTGAAAGTATCCAGAGAACCGACCTCCACCACCCTCTGAGGCAGAAAATTCCACAGACTCACAACTCTCTGTGAGAAAAAGATTACAGCGTCTGCAGTCTCTTGTGTCTCCAATTGTTCATGAGTGTTCACACGTGATAGCAGCAGAATTAGGCCAATCGGCCCAGCAAGCCTACTCTGCCATTTAATCATGGCTGATCTACCTCTCCCTCCTAACCCCATTCTCTTGCCTTCTCCCCATAACCCCTGACACCCGAACTAATCAAGAATCTATCAGTCTCTGCCTTAAAAATATCCATTGACTTGGCCTCCACAGCCTTCTGCGGCAGTGAATTCCACAGATTCACCGCCCTCTGACTAAAGAAATTCCTCCTCATCTCCTTGCTAAAGGAATGTCCTTTAATTCTGAGGCTGTGATCTCTGGTCCTAGACTCTCCCACTAGTGGAAACATCTTCTCCACATCCACTCTATCCAATTGTGCAGATTACCCGCTTCTGAGCAAGAGACAGTAACACCTGCAACTGATTGTGGAAAGGTGGTGTGATCAGTTCAGATGTTAGTGTTCCTATATTAATTAGACATAGTTATGTAATCAAACATAGAACCTGGAAGAGTACAGCACAGGAACAGGCCATTCGGCCCACAATGTCCGTGTTGTGCATGGTGCCCAGCTGAACTTTACATGGGTGGATGGTGGGATAAATGAATGTCTAAACTATGTCCTTGGGTTAAACCAATGATTTGGTGTCTATTAAATTGCTGGCACCTTTCAAGAGTTCACGAGATATGGTTGTACTAGGTTTGACTTGTACTAGGTTTAGTTTAGACATACATCATGGGAAAAAGCCTGTCGGCCCACCAAGTCCATGTTGACCACACCCTGCACCCTAGGGGCAATTTACCAGAGGCCCTTTAACCTACAAACCCACACGTCTTTGGAACGTGGGAGGAAACCAGAGCATCCAGAGAAAACGCACGCGGCCACAGGGAGAACATATAAACTCTGCACAGACAGCACCCGTGGTCAGGATCGAACCTGGGCCTCTGGCACTGTGAGGCAGTGGTTCTCCCCGCGGCGCCCCAGTGTCACCCAGCAGGTCGGTGCTAATTCTAGATTGTAGAATAGTTGTGTACAGATACTGCTGTAACTATGCCTGTGTACCTGCTGGTGTCATCATTCCATGTGTGTCTACCTGATGGTGTCATCATTAAATGTGTGTGTGCCCGATGGTGTCATCATTCAATGTGTGTGTACCTGGATGATGTCATCATTCAATGTGTGTGTACCTGGATGATGTCATCATTCAATGTGTGTGTACCTGGATGGTGTCATCATTCTATGTGCGTGTACCTGATGGTGTCATCATTCCATGTGTGTGTGCCCGATGGTGTCATCATTCTGTGTGTGTACCTGATGGTGTCATCAATCTATGTGTGTGTACCTGGTGTTGTGTCATCATTCTATGTGTGTGTACCTGGATGGTGTCATCATTCAATGTGTTTGTGTACCTGATGGTGTCATCATTCAATGTGTGTGTACCTGATGGTGTCATCATTCTACGTGCGTGTACCTGATGGTGTCATCATTCAATGCCTTGTTGGGTTCCAGGTTTGTGCCCAGACTGGGAAATTTGGGACACGGCCAAACCAGTGGACAACGCGCGTGAGGCGATGCAGCAGGCCGACGACTGGCTGGGAGTGCCCCAGGTAAGCGGCTCCACCAAACGTCATTATCATTCGCTTGGGTGACAGAGTTGCTGCCTCACAGCACCAGAGAGCCGGGTTTGATCCTGACTACAGGTGGCTGTCTGTTCGGAGTTTGCACGTTCTCCCCGTGACCGCGTTGATTTGCCCCGATTGCTCCAGTTTCGTCCCACACTCCAAATATGTGCAGGTTTGTAGGTTAATGCTCTTCGGAAAATATTGTAAATTGTCCCTCGTGTGTGAAGGATAGTGTTAGTGTACGGAGATCGCTGGTCGGTGCGGACTCGGTGGGCCGAAGGGCCTGTTTCCATGCTGTATCTGTAAATAAAACTAAATCAATTTCCAGTGTTTTAATTTATTATTGTCACATGTACCCGAGGTACAGGGAAAAGCCTTTTTGTTGCGTGCTATCCAATCAGCGAAATGACCAGACATGATTGCAATCGAGCCGTCCACAGTGTACAGATACAGGATAAAGGGAATAATGTTTAGTGCAAGATAAAGTCCAGTAAAGTCCGATAAAAGTTAGTCCAAGGGTCACCAATGAGGTAGATGGGAGGTGAGGACCGTTCGCCAGTTGGTGAGAGGACGGTTCAGTTGCCTGATAACAGCCGGGAAGAAACTGTCCCTGAATCTGGAGGTGTGCGTTTTCAAACTTCTGTACCTCTTGCCCAATGGGAGAAGAGGGAGCGACCGGGGTGAAGTGTGAGTTACCTGGATCAGGCAGCAACTCTACCGCCCTGCTGCCCTTTGTTGACCAGATCTGTGAAAACTACGGTTACAGATCTTTCAACTCTGTCCCTGTTCACAGATATACTCCTTGTCAAGATGTGGAGTTTTGAATGGTTCTTTGTTTAACAGCCTGCCTGCTGTGTGAAGCTATTCATGCAGGCGTTCCAAACATGGACCAGCATCTTGGAGTGCCTTCACTGGCTGATCTCCAGCTGGGGTCTGGACCTAGTGTTGGTCTTCCACCTCTGCTCCATGTAACATTAACTGGAATCACAGCGCGGCACTGTTTAATTTCGAAATACAGACCCTTCATCCGACCATCGATCGCCCGTTCACACTAGTTCTGTGTGATCCCACTTTCTCATCCACTCCCTACACACCAGGGGCAATTTACTGAGGGCCGATCAACCTACAAAATGTGGATGTGGGAGGAAACCGGAGCACCCGGACAAAACACACCTCGTCACTGGGAGAACGTGCAAACTCCACACAGACTGCACCCGAGGTCAGGATCGAACCCGGGTCTCTGGCACGGTGAGACAGCAGCCCCACCTGCTGCGCCACTGTGCCACCCATTGTCAATTGTCTCGACCAGAAACGTCACCTATCCATGTTCACCAGAGATGCTGCCTGACCCGCTGAGTTACTCCAGCACTCTGTGACTTTTGTCCGTTGTGAATACATGCCTTGTCAATGTGCAAAGTATTAAACACTTTGTTGTTTTAAGTCTTGCTCTGTTCGAAGCTATTCATGTTGGCTTTCCAAACGGGGGCTATAAACCTTTGAAGCCTTCACTGGCAGAATTCCAACTTGGCTCCTGGTCTGCTGCTGATGTTTCACCCGCAACTTTAACTGGAATCAAAGCCCAGTACTGCTCGCTGCTGCAGTGGTGCAGACTTAATGCATCTAGTAGCCGGGTAACAGTGGCTTCCATCTTGCATTCATTTTTGAATTCATCAGGTCATATGTGATAGGAGCAGAATTAGGCCCTTTGTGTCCTTTTGTCAATTGTGAAGAAATGTCCTTTATTATTATTATTATTATTATTATTATTATTATTATTATTATTATTATTAAACTTTATTCCAGATGAGAGACGACATTACATAAAATACATTGCATATAAAAACACCATAAAATACTGATATGCTTAGTAAATTACTTATGAGCATCATAAATTATATACAAAAACGCAATGCATCATTTAAAATGCAGAATAATCAAGAATCTAAGTCCCATTGCACCTCTTGATTTCTGGATTCCAGAACCAGGGGCCACAGTCTTAGAATAAAGGGGAGGCTATTTAAGACAAAGCTGAGAAAAAACTTTTTCACCCAGAGTTGTGAATTTGTGGAATTCCCTGCCACAGAGGACAGTGGAGGCCAAATCACTGGATGGATTTAAGAGAGAGTTAGATAGAGCTCTAGGGGCTAGTGGAGTCAAGGGATATGGGGAGAAGGCAGGTACGGGTTATTGATTGGGGACGATCAGCCATGATCGCAATAAATGGCGGTGCTGGCTCGAAGGGCCGAATGGCCTCCTCCTGCACCTATTTTCTATGTTTCTATGATTCTCTCCTCATTTAGAAAATAGTCTACGCCTTTATTCCTGCTACCAAAGTGCATGACTCCACACTTTGCTACACTATATTCCTGTTTGCTACACGTCTCTGCCACTCTCCCGAAATGCCCAAGTCCTCCTGCAGAGTCGCAGCTTCCTCTACACTACCTGCCCCTCCACCTATTTTCGTATCATCCGCAAACCTGGCCACAAAGCCGTCAGTCCCCTCGTCCAAATCATTAATATACAACGTGAGGAGTAGCGGCCCCAGCACCGAGCCCTGCGGAACTCCACTCGTCACTGGCAGCCAACCAGAAAAATAATTTGTGGAGTTTGTACGTAGGGTGAGCACTTATCCTTGGGGAGGAAATGCCATTTGTGTTAACGTGTAAGAAGGAACTGCAGACGCTGGTTTAAACCAAAGATAGACACAAAAAGCTGGGGTAACTCAGCGGGACAGGCAGCATCTCTGGAGAGAAGGAATGGGGACGTTTCGGGTCGAGATCCTTCTTCAGACTGAGTTGCTCCAGCATTTTGTGTCTATCTTCGATTTAAATTAGCATCTGCAGTTCCTTCCTACACTTTCCCATATTATTCCCTGTGTGGGTGCGGAGGTTGGAGAGCAGCTAATTGTCACTGACACGAGAACCCAGTGAGTGAGCAATTCCTGCTTTAGTTGCTTTGACAATGTGGAGCGTCTTGTTCAGAAAATGTTGACTGCCGTTCTTCTGTAATCCCCAAAGTACGACTATTTTCCCAAGTGAATTTGGCCTTTTACAAGTGTGTTCTCTAATTAATGTTTGAGTCATTAACTTCACTAACGAATATAATACATTTAAACAAAGCAACTTTAGTGCAAAAAACCAAAACAGTGCTGGAATAACTCGGTGGGTTAGACAATAGACAATAGGTGCAGGAGTAGGCCATTTGGCCCTTGGAGCCAGCACTCTGTGAAACGTCACCTATCCATGTTCTCCACAGATGCTGCCTGACCCGCTGAGTTACTCCAGCACTCTGTGAAGCGTCACCTATCCATGTTCTCCACAGATGCTGCCTGACCCGCTGAGTTACTCCAGCACTCTGTGAAACGTCACCTATCCATGTTCTCCACAGATGCTGCCTGACCCGCTGAGTTACTCCAGCGCTCTGTGAAAAGTGGGAACATTCTAAATCTTAAATCACTTAGGGAATAATTAGAAACCTGATGTGTGGTGTAAGGAGTCCTAATTATTCTCCCCCATAGTGTTCATTTTTTAATTTGTTGCAGTTTACACATAGAATGAACACATAAATTTTAATGGCAGTTCTGGAATTTTTAATGGTATTTGTGGTGTTCAATATTTATGCTATTTCACAGAAGGTGATGGAGCAGGTTTTCACGGAGCTGCTTCATGGATATGAAAGGTTTAGAGGGATCTGGACCAAATGCGGGCAGGTGGGACCAGTGTAGATGTGGGCTGGCATGGATGGGTTGGGCTGAAGGGCCTGTTTCTGTGGTGTCTGACTCTCTGACTCGACCAGCGAGCTGCATTGAAGCGTGTGTTTTGCTGACTGCCCGTGGGTGAATTGTGAATGAAACGCACTCATTGACTGATCTCTCTCCCAGGTCATTGCTCCAGAAGAGATCATAGACAAAAACGTGGATGAGCAGTCGGTGATGACCTACCTGTCACAGTTCCCCAAGGCCAAGCTGAAGCCTGGAGCCCCTTTAAAGCCCAAACTCAACCCCAAGAAAGCAAGGGCCTACGGTCCAGGTGGGTGTGAAGGTGAAGCATCGTAACGGACACGACACAACGGCACAACAGCGCTCGCGTTTACGATCCGTGCCGTAATTGTGAACGCTCTTTGTGTCTCCATAGGAATCGAAGCGGTGGGCAACGTGGTGATGCGTCCGGCCGTGTTCACGGTGGAGACTATCAGCGCGGGGCAAGGCGAGGTGATGGTCTTTGTGGATGACCCCGAGGGACAACGAGAGGAGGTAACGTCCCCTGAACGGGGTACTGATTGTGGATGATCACCCATGGTCACATTGAATGGCAGCACTGGCTCGAAGGGCCGAATAACCCACACCTGCACCTATTTACTATGTTCTATGTTTCTATGTCTTCTCACCATGTCTCCTTCCAGCAGCAAGTAGAATGTGAAATCTCCGGCTGAGCAAATCGTTCCGTGCTTGGCCCATCTCCCTCCAAACGTGTCCTATCCATGTACCTGTCTAAAAGCTTCTTCAGCGTTGTGACATTCTCTGCCTCAGCTACTTCCTCCAGCAGTTCGTTCTAGACACCCACCACCCTTTGTGGGTGGAACAAAAAGTTGGCCCTCACGTTCCTATTAAATCTTCCCCCCCCCCCCCCCCCTTCACCTTAATTAGACAATAGACAATAGGTGCCGGAGTAGGCCATTCGGCCCTTCTCATTTAATGTGATCATGGCTGATCATCCCCAATCAGTACCCCGTTCCTGCCTTCTCCCCATATCCCCCGACTCCGCTATTTTTAAGAGCACTATCTAGCTCTCTCTTGAAAGTATCCAGAGAACTGGCCTCCACCGTCCTCTGAGGCAGAGAATTCCACAGACTCACAACTCTCTGTGTTAAAAAGTGTTTCCTCGTCTCCGTTCAGAATAGCTTACCCCTTATTCTTAAACTGTGGCCCCTGGTTCTGGACTCCCCCAACATCGGGAACATGTTTCCTGCCTCTAGTGTGTCTCTGTGAGAAAAAATAATTGTTTTGGTTTGCGTGACTTGAGAGGAACTGGGGAGGAGGTGGGGGGGGTAAACATTGCTGCTGGTGCTCCATGTTTCAGCCTCCTCTCCAGCGTGTGCTTCTGAATGATATCACTGTGGGATGAGGAGTCGGGAAGTTGTCCGGGTTCAAAACATCTTTGTATTCCCACCCAGGCCAAGGTGACCAACAACAATGACAAGAACAAGACCTACACGGTGGTTTATGTGGCCAAGGTGGCCGGTCCTCACAAGGTTAGTGCTCACGTTCAAGTTATATTTCTTGTCACATACACCAACCGGTGCAGTGAAATGTGAGTTACCATGCAGACACACAAATATAAATAAACACAACACCATAGAATTGAACATGAACATGAAAAAGAGTGGTTATGTTGCTGTTGCTCCCCTTCTAGGTTTGGGTTAATTAATGTCACGTGTACCGAGGTACAGTGAAACACTCACAGCCCTGTCCCACTGTACGAGTTCATTCCAAGAGCTCTCCCGAGTTTAAAAAAAATCAAACTCGTGGTAAGAACGGAGAATGTGCGTAGCGGGTACGTCGGAGCTCGGGGACGCCTCTTAGCGGCTCGTAACGCTAACGGCAGGTACTCGGGAAATGCCGTAAGCTCGGGAAGACTCGTGGAGATTTTTCAACGAGTACCTGCGAACGGTCATTACCGTAAACCTTCGAGTTTGAATCAGGGCAAACTCGGGAGAACTCTTGGAATGAACTGTACCGTGGGACAGGGCTTTTAGTTCTGCATGCTGTCCAAACAGATCAGATATTAAACGCTTCAATCTCCAAATAGGCTCTGGATTATTTAGAGTTGGGGACATTATTTCTGACTTTGCACCGCTATTGTCTATTTATTTGTGTGTTTTTTTTATAGCGACTGAAGTTTTTTTGTTGCTTATTAGGGGGTTTTTACAGAGTACTAAACTTAACGGATAGTGAAAGGCCAGGATAGAGTGGATGTGGAGAGGATGTTTTCACTGATGGGAGATTCAAGACTTGAGGCCTCAGAATTAAAGGACGTTCCTTTAAGAAGGAGACGAGTAGGAATTTCTTTAGTCAGAGGGTGGTGCATCTGTGGAATTCTTTGCCACTGAACGGAGTTTGTACGTTTTCCTCGTGACCTGCGTGGGTTTTCTCTGGGACCTTTGG
Organism: Okamejei kenojei; assembly: GCA_035221665.1. NCBI lineage: Eukaryota > Metazoa > Chordata > Chondrichthyes > Rajiformes > Rajidae > Okamejei > Okamejei kenojei. The sequence goes on along the minus strand of CM069146.1, from coordinate 55,416,176 downwards.
TTTCCTCCCACTTTCCAAAGACGTACAGGTTTGTAGGTTAATCGGCTTGGTAAATGTAAAATTGTCCCGAGTGGGTATCGGATGGTATTAATGTGCACGGGGATCGCTGGTTGGCATGGACCCAGTGGGCCTGAAGGGCCTGTCACTGCACTGTATCTCTAAACTAAACTAAACCAAACCTAAAAGGCTGTGGAGGCCAAGTCAGTGGATATTTTTAGGGCAACGATAGATAGATTCTTGATTAGTATGGGTGTTAGGGGTTATGGGGACAAGGCAGGAGAAAGGGGTTAGGAGGGAGAGCTAGATCAGCCATGATTGAATGGTGGAGTAGAACGGTCTAATTCTGCTCGTATCGTGTATGAACAATGCTGACATACGTGTAGCGACGATGCAAGTGAGAATTTTGTTCCGTTTCTGGACCTATGATAATGAAACGCTCTTTGACTTGACTTGAAATTGGGTCCTTTGGCCGCCTGGAGTTGGTGCTGGCCAACCGATCTCCAAACCGTGTGCCGATCCCACCACTGTGGTGCGTTTCTTCCCAGATCACCGTCCTGTTTGCCGGGCAGCACATCTCCAAGAGCCCGTTCGAAGTCCACATTGAAAAGGCTCACGGTGACGCCAGCAAGGTGACCGCGCGAGGACCCGGCCTGGAATCTTCCGGAAACTTCGCCAACAAGCCCACCTACTTTGATATTTACACTGCAGGTAAACACAGGGCATCTGAGGCTGGGGGAGGAAATGAGCACGTAAGGTCATAAGGCCATTCGGCCCATCAAGTCCACTCCCCCTCCCACACCTGTGTTCACCTATTACTGAGGCTTTTCACTGTACCTCGGTACACGTGACCATAAATTAAACTGGTCCCTACCAGTCTCTGTCCTGACCCCCCTCTCTCTCAGCCATCCCCCTCTCTTGACTCGAAGATAGACACAAAATGCTGGAGTAACTCAGCGGGAGACGGGCAGCATCTCTGGAGAGAAGGAATGGGTGGGTGACATTTCAGGTTGAGACCCGTCTTCCTTCACCCCTCTATGAGTCTACGGCAGTCCACGCATTTTTGGAAAGTGCCGATGTGATAGACAATAGGTGCAGGAGTAGGCCATTCAGCCCTTCGAGCCAGCACCGCCATTCAATGTGATCATGGCTGATCATCCCCAATCAGTACCTCGTTCCTGCCTTCTCCCTATATTCCCTTTTTCCGCTATCTTTAAGAGCCCTATCTAACTCTCTTGAAAGTATCCAGAGAACCTGCCTCCACCGCCCTCTGAGGCAGAGAATTCCACAGACTCACAACTCTCTGCGTGAAAAAGATTCCAGCTTCTGCAGTCTCTAGTGTCTCCAATTGTTCATTAGTGTTCGCAAGTGATAGTAGTACAATTAGGCCATTCGGCCCATCAAATCTACTCTGCCATTCGATCGTGACTGATCCATCTCTCCCTCCTAACCCCATTCTCCTGCCTTCTCCCCATAACCCCTGACACCCGCACTAATCAAGAATCTTATCTATGTTATCAAACGTGATCAAAGTGTGACCAGGCCGCCTGTGCTCTTTGCCGAAGGTGCTGGCGTTGGCATTGTGGAGGTGGTGATTGTGGATCCACTGGGGCAGAACACTCAGGTGGCGATCGAGGACAAGGGCAACAACACGTACCGGTGCAGCTACAAGCCCGTACAGCCGGGACACCACACCATCAGGATTGTGTTTGCCGATTCACCCATCCCCAAGAGCCCCTACACCATCAACATCGGTGATGGTATGTGACATGCTGCTGTCTGTAATTAAACAAATGATGCCTGTGTCAGCGAGCGGGTAAACGCCAGCTACCGGCTCAGAAGCCCCCCCCCCCCCTTTGTTTAAAGATGGCCCACCGAGTCTGCGCCGACCCGGCGATCCCCGCACATACGCTGTGCAGGGACAATTTTTACGTTTATACCAAGCACTGTAGATGGTTTTATGGCCCATTAACCCCGAGTCTGCGCCTTGAAGGTGTGTGTAATACCCGTGCTATCATTAAAAGATGTTGCAACACTAAAGCTTGTAAAGTTTTTCATTTACATGGTGTCAGAGTGGGATGTTATTAGCACCCCCTTTTCCGGCCATTAACAGATCTGTCCCTCCAGCGCCACACCCAGCCGCTCCGGGAACAAGAGAAAATGACAGCCAGCGCGTTCCCACGATACCACTCGATCCTCTGTTACCAAAGACAATGGGGGTGGGCCGACTCACCTCGTTCGACTGTGTACCTGCTTGGTTTATATGCAACCAATAATATACTCCTGTTTTACCTCACTCCCATTAATTCTGCTGTTTTAATTCCGTGACAACCTAAGGGGAAGGATGTAGAGTTAACATCACTCATCATTAACGCCTTCCCCTCAGTAGGAAAATGTAGCCGGTGCTTGAAGGTGTGTGTAATACCCAGTGCTATCATTAAAAGATGTTGCACACTTAAGAGCTTGTAAAGTTTTCATTTACACCGACAAACCTGAACGTCTTTGGAGTGTGGGAGGAAACCGGAGATCCCGGAGAAAACCCACGCAGGTCACGGGTAGAACGTGCAAGCTCCGTACAGACAGCGCCCGTAGTCGAGATCGAACCCGGGTCTCCGGTGCTGTGAGGCAGCATTTCTACCGCTGCGCTGTTTTGAGATTTTTGATAGCTGCCCTTTTTTTAGATTGAATTAGTTATTGGTTTCGCCAGATAATTAATGGAAGTAAGAAAATCAGCTTTTTGTCCTTTATTTAGCTCTGTCCCTACTCATAAACTGAGATTTTATAACATTTTTAAACATTCACTTTTTACTCCCTGCCCCATCTCCCACCCACCCCCTCAACCATAGAGTCACACAGATCGCAAACGAGGCCCTTTGGCCCATCTTGTCACAGTCATCTCAGTCAACCTGATACTCTCCCCCCCCCCCCCCCCCCCCCCCCCCCCCCCCCCCCTTCCGCCAGTCATCTTCCAATACTGAGACCTATATTCCCAGCATCTGAGGTTCCTTGGTGTACCATTCATCTCCAGTAGTTTCAGTTTAGTTTAGAGATGCAGCACGGAAACAGGCCCTTCGGCCCACTGAGTCCGCGACGACCAGCGATCCCCGCACACTGACGCTAACCTACACACTCTAGGGACAATTTTTTACAATTTCACCAATTAACATGCAAATGTGCGGGAGGAAACCGGAGATCCCGGGGAAAAGCTAAACCATCAGGAGAACGTGCAAACTCCATACAGGCAGCGCCCGTGGTCAGGATGGAACCCGGGACTGTCGCTGTCAGGCAGCAACTCTACCCGCTGCGTCGCCGTGCCGCCCGTGGTCTCTGTCTCTTGTTGATCCCGTTGTCCTTCCTCTTTGTTTCCTCGCTGCAGCTTGCAATCCCGGAGCGTGTCGGGCCTCGGGGCGCGGACTGCAACCCAAGGGGCTGCGGGTTCGCCAGGTCGCCGACTTTAGAGTCCACACCAAAGGCGCTGGAAGTGGGGAGGTGAAAGTGGTGCTGAAGGGGCCAAGTAAGTTTGACAAGAGCACGTTCTTTGGCCCCGATCCTCCCCCATGTACCAGACCGAGCCGCTTGTAAACCCTGCTATTGCACGTGCTGGATCGCTAATGGTGCGGGCTACAGCAAACAAACAGAGTCACTTTAGTGTTCGCGTAACGATGCAGCACGGAGGCGCAGTGGGACCTCTTTGTTGCTATATTCGATTCCTCTTGTTATAAAGGCCAACATGCCATTTGCTTTCTTCACTGCCTGCTGTACCTGTGTGCTCTCATCTTGGTTGTGAGTTTGGATTCAGGACACAATTGTTTCTGCGTCTGAGCAAACCCTTGGGTGGCCGAGATCTCTTGCTCACTCAATAAAGCAGCAGATTGATGGTGTGCTAGAGTTGTTTTCGAGCGTGTTGCTAGGGAACTATGTACGTTTGAACCCCACGGTGGAACATATTGTCTCTGTAAGTGTGGCGAGATTCAGTTAGTTTTCTAATGTTCACCAGTGGACAGATGGGATGAGACAAGACCAATAACCAGGCCTGATTCTAGTGTTTGATCATGACCATCTGGCAAAAATGCCTTGCAGCCAATCATTGTTGGTACGGCCGAACTTTGGGCTTAGTTTAGTTTAGAGATACAGCACGGAAACAGGCCCTTTGGCCACCGAGCCCCCACACTCTTAGACTATCCTATAATTTTCAATTTCACCAAGCCAATTCACCTTCAAACCTGTGCGTCTTTGGAGTGTGGGAGGAAACCGGGGCATCCGGTGAAAACCCACGACGGTCACGGGGAGAACGTCTAAACTTCATACAGACCGCGCCCAGAGTCAGGATCGAACCTGGGTCCCTGGCGCTGTGAGGCAGCAACTCTACCGCTGCACAGCCGTGCTACTGGGTGTTTTCCAAGAGACTGAGCGTGTTTGTATCTCCCTCTCCCTCTCCCTCTCCCTCTCCCTCTCCCTCTCCCTCTCCCTCTCCCTCTCCCTCTCCCTCTCCCTCTCCCTCTCCCTCTCTTACACTCACTCACACACACACTCTCTCTGTGTCTCTCTGTCACTCTCTCTCTCACTCTCACTCTCTCTCACTCTCACTCTCACTCTCCCTCACACTCTCTCACACGCTCTCACTCTCACTCTCCCTCACACTCTCTCACACGCTCTCACTCTCACTCTCACTCTCCCTCACACTCTCTCACACGCTCTCACTCTCACTCTCTCTCACTCTCCCTCACTCTCCCTCACACTCTCTCACACGCTCTCTCACTCTCACTCTCACTCTCACTCTCCCTCTCCCTCTCACTCACACACACTCTCGCTCTCACACTCTCTCTCACTCTCCCACTCTCCCTCACACTCTCTCACTCTCTCTCACTCTCTCTCACTCTCCCTCACACTCTCTCGCTCTCACTCTCCCTCTCACTCTCCCTCACACTCTCGCACACGCTCTCACTCTCACTCTCCCTCACACTCTCTCACACGCTCTCACTCTCACTCTCTCTCTCACTCTCACTCTCACTCTCTCTCACTCTCCCTCACACTCTCTCACTCTCACTCTCCCACTCTCCCTCACACTCTCTCACACTCTCTCACTCTCACTCTCCCTCTCACTCTCCCTCTCACTCTCCCTCTCACTCTCCCTCTCACTCTCCCTCTCACTCTCCCTCCCTCTCCCTCACACTCTCTCTCACACTCTCACTCTCTCCTTGGACAGAAGGTGTGGAGCACCCTGTGAAGCAGATGGACGTGCTGGATGGCGACGATGTCTTTGCGTACGAGTACTTCCCCGTGGCTGCGGGGAAACACGTGGTCACCATTACCTGGGGCGGCCATAACGTTCCGCGCAGGTGAGTGCAAGTAGCTGCTGCCCCGCCCGCTGGCTGCGTGCAGTCTCCGCAGCTGCACGTGTGAAATGTCAGAGGATGGAGACCGGTTCAGTCCCCAGCCACTGGCCTGCGTTTCCAAGTGGACAGATGAGATCCAAGACCAATAACTTTCTCTTAACTCCTAACGTTCCTGTTAGTGCTGTTTCTACACAAAATGTAGGAGGAGGTGGAAACTGGTACTGGACAAGTTTCATGAGTTCGTCAAAGGAGCAGAATTGGGCCATTCATAAACAAGAATTTGAGCAGGTGTATTAAAAGTGAAAATGTTTAGAAGCTACTTGGGTTAAAACTTTCAAATCTCCCTGGTTTTGTCTAAAATAACGAGGTTTAAATTTGATAATGCTATAAAGATTCTTGCCTGGGGTAATATAACAAGGTGCAAATGGCTTTCAATAGCAGCATGCAATGTCTGATTGTGTAAGTATTAGAACATTATCCAACCAGCAATGCAAACAACTAACTGTTATTTTCATTTCAATATCCACTTTCTCTTCCATGCAGTCCGTTTGAAATTCAGATTGGGCCTGAGGCGGGGCCGCAGAAGATCAGGGCCTGGGGGCCGGGCCTGGAAGGAGGGGTCGTTGGCAAGTCAGCGGACTTTGTGGTAGAAACCATCGGAACAGAAGTTGGCGTGTTAGGTAAAGTTGTTTCCCCTCCCACCCTCAACACAACTTCTTCCTGCAAATCCCTCTCTTCCCACCCCTCCCTCTCTCCCCGTGCCTATTTCTCCCCTCCTCCCCCCATCCCCCACATACATTCCATCATCCGGCTTCACAATGCACAATACTTCAATCCTTTTTTCTCACGCCTTCTGTCGTTTCAGTGCAGCGTAGGTTCACGAGATTGATCCCTGGGATGGCGGGACTGTCATATGAGGAAAGAGTGAAAAGACTAGGCTTGTATTCACTGGAGTTTAGAAGGATGAGGGGGAATCTTATGGAAACCTATAAATGTATAAAAGGACTGGACAAGCTAGATGCAGGAAAAATGTTCCCAATGTTGGGTGAGTCCAGAACCAGGGGCCACAGTCTTAGAATAAAGGGGAGGTCATTTAAGACTGAGGCGAGAAAAAACTTTTTCACCCAGAGAGTTGTGAATTTGTGGAATTCCCTGCCACAGAGGGCAGTGGAGGCCAAATCACTGGATGGATTTAAAAGAGAGTTAGATAGAGCTCTATGGGCTAGTGGAGTCAAGGGATATGAGGAGAAGGCAGTCATGGGTTATTGATAGGGGATGATCAGCCATGATCACAATGAATGGCTGTGCTGGCTCGAAGGGCCGAATGGTCTCCTCCTGCACCTATTTTCTATGTTTCTATGTTTCCATCTCTGGCCCTTTGTCCAACCATCTGGCCATCAACCACCGCTCCTCCACCTATTGCCTGCCCCATCTCTCTCGATGGGCTGAAGGGCCTGTATCTCCAAACTAAACTTAAACTGAGAGTGAACATGACATTGGATGAACAGATTTAGTTCTGGTTTGCTGATCTACAAAGGTTGAAAGATGACTGTGGATGTGTTGTAGGCTTTGCTGTGGAGGGCCCCTCGCAGGCCAAGATAGAATGTGACGACAAGAGCGACGGATCCTGCGATGTACGTTACTGGCCGAAGGAGCCGGGCGAGTATGCCGTGCACGTCATGTGTGACGACGAGGACATCGTGGACAGTCCGTTCATGGCCAGCATCTTGCCCGCAACCAGCGCCTTCAGTCCCGACAAGGCAAGTATAGGGAACGCTGATCATCACGGTGGTAGAGTTGCTGCCTCACAGCACCAGGGTCCCCGGTTCAATCCTGACCACGGACACTGCCTGTAGTTTTCAAGAGAGAGAGAGAGATTTAGCTCTTAGGGCGAACGGATTCAATGGATATGGGGGAAAAAGCAGAAACGGGGTACTGAGTTTGGATGATCAGCCGTGATCATATTGAATGGCGGTGTTGGCTCGGAGGGCCGAATGGCCTCCTGCACCTATTTTCTATGTTTCACTGTACAGAGTGTGTACGTTCTCCCTGTGACCTCCCTGTGAGTTTTCTCTTGGTGCTTTTGTTTCCTCCCACATTCCAAAGACGTGCAGGTTTGTAGGTTAAACTGAAGATAGACACACAATGCTGAAGTGCAGCGTAGGTTCACCAGGTTAATTCCCGGGACGGCGGGACTGTCATATGCTGAGAGAATGGAGCGGCTGGGCTTGTCTACTCTGGAGTTTAGAAGGATGAGAGGGGATCTTATTGAAACATATAAGGTTATTAAGGGTTTGGACACGCTAGAGGCAGGAAACATGTTCCCGATGTTGGGGGAGTCCAGAACCAGGGGCCACAGTTTAAGAATGAGGGGTAAGCCATTTAGAACGGAGATGAGGAAACACTTTTTCTCACAGAGAGTTGTGAGTCTGTGGAATTCTCTGCCTCAGAGGGCGGTGGAGGCAGGTTCTCTGGATACATTCACAAGAGAGCTAGATAGGGCTCTTAAAGATAGCGGAGTCAGGGGTTATGGGGAGAAGGCAAGGACGGGGTACTGATTGGGGATGATCAGCCATGATCAGTGAATGGCAATGCTGGCTTGAAGGGCCGAATGGCCTACTCCTGCACCTCTTGTCTATTGTCTCTTGTCTTTCCAGGTTAAAGCCTATGGTCCAGGCTTGGCGAAAACTGGCTGCATTGTCCACCAGCCGACGGAGTTCACCATCGATGCCAAAGATGCCGGGAAAGCAGCGCTGAAAATATACGCACAAGTGAGGAATTTGTTCTCTCAATGTTACTCTGAAGACCAGTTGGCATTTAAGGGCCTGTCCCGCTTGACGATTATTTTGGCGACTGCCGGCGTCATATCAGTGTCGCCAACAGATTTTGAACATTTCAAAATCCAGCGGAGACAAAAATAATGTTGCGACGCTTGAAAAAACACCGCGCGTCAGTACGCCGTCACGCCGTGAATATTTCAGTGACCTGACACGTCAGTGATGCTGGCAGTCGCAAAAATATCGCCAAGTGGGACAGGCCATTAACTCTACCACTCGCTGTGAATGTCTCTGGAACTACTCCAGTTGTACCAGACTCAGTACCAGCTAGCGAGTTGGCAAACTGATGCTGGGGACTTGCCGAGAGAAGTGGTGTGAATGATCGTTTCACCAGCATGGCTCCTTACTGCACGTCACAGGACTGCAATAGTATGATGAATGTGGTTCGCTCGAGGGCCTGTCCCACTTACGCGATTTTCTTCGGTGACTTGCCGGCACCCGTCATAATCGCAACAGGTGGCCGGAAACTGGTCAACACGTTGAAAATGCAGCGGCGGCCAGAACAAGGTACGACTCTTTGGGCGACTACTCACGACCGCACAGGCGACATGTGGTCATGCTTAGATGGACAGTTGGTCAGCATGGATGAGTTGGGCCAAAGGGCCTGTTTCCGTGCTGTATGAGTCAACGAAGACTCGAGTTTCAATGTCTTGTCGGATGGCTCGCGTTGGTCACCAGACAAGGCGGATAAATGCATTGACGAAGTGAGTCTTGCGGGAGGGAAGGTTTTCCATTAATGCCTCTTTGCATCTGTGCCCCCCTCAGGATGCTGAAGGTGTCCCCATCAACGTCCAGGTCAAGAATAAAGGCGAGGGAATGTCTCACTGTGCGTACACTCCGGCCAAAGCGGTCAAACACACCGTTGCGATCGCGTGGGGTGGAGTCAACGTTCCCGACAGCCCGTTTCGAGTAAGTGCATTAACCTCTTGAATTTCTTGGTCAGTGCGGGTGTCGGGGGTTACGGGGAGAAGGCAGGAGAATGGGGTTAGGAGGGAGAGATGGTGGAGTAGACTTGATGGGCCGAATGGCCTAATTCTGCTCCGCTCACTTATGATCTTATTACAAACGGTGCGTTTTCTGTGAAGGTGTGGAGCGACATATTAAATGGTCTGCACGAAATTTCGTTCAGACCGAAAGGTCTGAATTTCATGATCATTTCATAAATGTCATCATATCTTCCACGCCGCATAACAGATATGTTTGTTCGAAGGTAGACAAAATTGCTGGAGCAACTCAGCGGGTGCGGCAGCATCTATGGAGCGAAGGAAATAGGCAACATTTCGGGCCGAAACCCTTTTGCCTATTTCCTTGAAGGGTTTCCTTGAAGGGTTTTGGCCTGGAACGTTGCCTATTTCCTTCTCTCCATAGATGCTGCCTGACCCGCTGAGTTACTCCGGCATTTTGTGTCTACCTTCGAGCATAGTTAACTGTTGTGCTGCCGTTTTTTGAACAGCGACTTAATATTTAAGATGATTTAAATGGCCTGTTTGTTTAGGTTGGCATCGGGCAAGGGAGTCATCCTCAGAAGGTGAGGGTCCTTGGTCCAGGCGTGGAAAGAACTGGCCTGAAGGCGAATGAACCGACTCACTTTACGGTGGACTGTTCGGAAGCCGGCGAAGGTGAGGGGAGTCTCTCAGTCAGAAGTTTCATTCTTTAGTTTAGAGATAGAGCGCAGAGAACAGGCCCTTTTGGCCCACCGAGCCCGCGACGACCAGCGATCCCCGCACACCAACACTATCCTACGCACACTAGGGACAATATTTACATTTACTCCAAGCCGATTAACCTACAAACCTGCACGTCTTTGGAGTGTGGGAGGAAACCGAAGGTCTCTGAGAAAACCCACGCAGGTCTATAGACAACAGACAATAGGTGCAGGAGTAGGCCATTCGTCCCTTCCAGCCAGCACCGCCATTCAATGTGATCATGGCTGATCAGCCCCAATCAGTACCCCGTTCCTGCCTTCTCCCCATATCCCCTGACTCCGCTATCTTTAAGAGCCCTATCTAGCTGTCTCTTGAAAGCATCCAGAGAACCGGCCTCCACCGCTCTCTGAGGCAGAGAATTCCACAGACTCACCAATCTCTGTGAGAAAAAGTGTTTCCTCTTCTCCGTTCCAATTGGCTTACCCCTTATTCTTAAACTTTGGCCCCTGGTTCTGGACTCCCCCAACATCGGGAACATGTTTATGCCTCTAGCGTGTCCAATCCTTTAGTAATCTTATATGTTTCAATGATCCCATCTCGACCTTCTAAACTCCAGAGTGTAAAGCCCAGCCACTCCATTCTTTCAAAATATGACCGTCCCGCCATCCCGGGAATTAACCTTGTAAACCTACGCTGCACTCCCTCAATAGCAAGAATGTCCTTCCTCAAATCAGGGGACCAAAGTTCTCGGAGAAAACCCACGCAGATGACGAGGAGAATGTACAAACTCCTTACAGACAGCGCCCGTAGTCTGCATCGTACCCGGGTCTCCGGCGCTGCTCCACCGTGTTACCAGCACAGACTGGCCTTGTTCTAGAACTGGCCTCGTTCAGGCTCTGGTCCTGAAGGTCCCATTTCCCCACCTGCAGAGAAAGTGCTCATTGAAATCGATACGATGCAATACGATTCAACTTTATTTATCCGAGAGAAATTGATCTGCCAACAGTAATAAAAAACCCCCACAAAAGCATGAAATTAAAGTGATGGGGGATGTGCAAAGGCTTGGGGGATGTGCAAAGATTGGGGGGTGGTGCAGGGGGGAGTCAGTCTCAGTCTACCCCACGACAGAAGGGGGGATGGCCACAGGGAAGAAGGATCTCCTGTGGCGTTCTGTCAATGTTACCCTGAAGATGCCGTCACTTGGTGAAAAATCTCACTACCAAGTACACGTTACAATAACGTATCAACCAAACCTGTTGCAGGGTCATCACGCTGATTTAACTGTTGTGCAGATTTTGCTTGAATGAAAGACACAGCATGGAAACAGGCCATTCGGCCCACTAAGTCCATGCTGACCATCGATCACCCATCCGTACTAGTTCTATGTTATCCCACCTTCCCATCCACTCCCTACACACAAAGAACAATTAACTTGTTTCCCATCTATGGGATGTGGGAAGAAAACGAAGCACCCGGAAGTTTAAAAAAAAAAAAAACCCAAGAACAGGCAAACTCAACACAGACAGCACCCGAGGTCAGGATTGAACCCGGGTATCCGGTGCTGAGAGGCAGCAGCACTGCCAGCTGCGCCACCGCACCGACACTAATTCCGAGATTAAATAGTAGCAGAAGATGCACAGCTGTTTTTTGAAAAATCATCGGTGGCTGACATTGAAAATCATTTTCCACTCCAAGAAAAGCCCGGGTTTAACCTTTCGAAGAATGCCTTTGCGTTTTCCCTATTTATGGAAAGGTTGGGCCGTGATGTTTCTCCACAGATGCTGCCTGACCCGCTGAGTTACTCCAGCACTCTGTGAAACGTCACCTATCCATGTTCTCCACAGATGCTGCCTGACCCGCTGAGTTACTCCAGCACTCTGTGAAACGTCACCTATCCATGTTCTCCACAGATGCTGCCTGACCCGCTGAGTTACTCCAGCACTCTGTGTGTTATTTCAGTAAACCCGCATCTGCAGTTCCTTGTTTCCGCATTTGTTCTTGGGGCAGACACCAGTCGCTGGGAGCAAATGAGCGGGCCGGGCAGCATCCCTGGAGAGAAGGAATAGGTTTGAGACACTTTGGCTCCTGGGAAAAGCGTTGACTGTTAGGTTTCTCTGTCCGCAGGTGACGTCAGCGTTGGTATAAAGTGCGACGCTCGTGTGGTCAGTGACACGGAAGAGGACATTGAATTTGACATCATCACCAACCCCAACGATACGTTCACCGTGAAGTACACGCCCCCGGCAGCTGGCCGCTACACCATCAAAGTGCTCTTCGCCGGGCAGGTTTGTGCAGTTGTTGACCGTTGACTGCACCACGCCGGTGTTTGGTGCCACCAGCCTTTTCTCATAACCATTCAATCTACTCCCTTCCACAGGAAATCCCCATCGGCTCGTTCCGAGTTAAAGTGGATCCGTCTCATGATGCCAGCAAAGTTAAAGCTGAAGGCCCAGGACTCACTAAAACTGGTAACTTAACTGGGGGTTATTAAGTGTTGGGGGTTATTAATTCTTCTTTCTCAGGCCCCCTTCGGTCGTGGCTGACCACGGGTGTTTCCAGGGTTGGAGCACGCCTGTGCGTGACTTTGTTTAACGTGGGGAGACTGGTGCACAGACAGCCACCCCACGGTCCTTGACAGATCTGGGTCAGGATCCAGTGACATGGAGTCCAAGACGACCGGAGACCCTTTTCTGCTGCAGCCTTCATCCGCCTTCCCAGCCGCTGTGACGCTCCTCTAAGGTCAGCCATCGTCCTCCGCCTGTTCCACCGTTGAGGCCTTGGTTGGATCGCTCTTTGTCAGAGACCTCCCCCTCGACCTTACCGCCATGGGTGGCCCCACCAGGAGCATCGCTCCAGACGGCATCGCTCTCAGGATCTCAGGTCCACACGAGCTTCTCCACCACCACAAGGTGACAATCCACGGAGAAGCTTATTAATGACACCTTGAGATTTGAGGTAGACAAAACTGCTGGTGAAGCTCAGCGGGTGATGCAGCACCTATGGAGCGAAGGAATAGGTGACGTTTCAGGTCGAGACCCTTCTTCAGACTGATATGGGGGTGGCGGACCACATCAGTCTCGACCCGAAACATCACCATAGATGCTGCCTCACCCGCTGAGTTTCTCCAGCATTTTTTGTCTACCTTCGACTTTTCCAGCATCTGCAGTTCTTTCTGAAACCGTTTGACTAATGCACATCCCGATGAAAAACCAGTCCCCCGCCACTGTGGGAAAGATGAAGACACATCTCTCCTTCCACAGCAGGCTCTTTCATTGAGTAGCGATGGGTGAACGTTTTACACACTGACTCATTGTTTTACAAAGCACTAGCAGCTTGAAACAAAAAGACAGCCAGACTTTAGTTCATGCGGGCTTAAGGGTATTTGTGTGTTATGATGTGATGTGAGATTGTGGGTCAACCACAAGTATGATGCAGTGCAGAGTGCGGTTTCCAGGCTATTTGTGTCGCTGCGTGACGATTATCTGTAATGCTCAGTTCCACATATCTTTATCATTAGTGGTCAAAATCTGTCAGGAATCCTAACTTTGTGTGGTTTGCTTGTGTTAGAAGTTTTTCTTTCACTGACCCTCCCCCCAATAATGCTGATCCAACAAATCTAAGTAAGATGTGCTCCAGCCCCCCCCCCCCCCCCCCCCCCCCCCCCCCCTCCTCCCCCTCTCCCTCCTACCTCTCTCTCTCCCTCTGTCTTTCATCGCCCGGTGCGTTTTGTAGTTAGTTTGGGGCACAACAAGACGGCACGGTGGCGCAGCGGTAGAGTTGCCGCCTCACAGCGCCGGAGACCCGGGTTCCATCCCGACCACGGGCGCTGTCTGTACGGAGTTTGCACGTTCTCCCCGTGACCCGCGTGGGTTTTATCCGGGCGCTCCGGTTTCCTCCCACACTCCAAAGACGCACAGGTTTGTAGGTTAATTGGCTCAAAAACCTCACTTCCCAAAAGTATATGTTAGTGGTTGCAAGCAGGAAAGAATGCTAGCCAGTGCCGACTCGGTGGGCCGAAGGGCCTGTTTCTGCACTGCGACTCCAAACTAAATAAAGAAAACTTTCTCAGCACGTGTGAAGAGGGTCTCGACCCGAAACGTTGCCCATTCCTTCGCTCCATAGATGCTGCCTCACCCGTTTCTCCAGCACTTTTGTCTACCTTTGATTTTCCAGCATCTGCAGTTCCTTCTTAAACACTTTATTCCAAGATCTCTCTTCATTCAACTATGAATAATACTTTGCGACACAGCGGATGAGCTTTTTAAATTTGTTTTTTTATAATCTTAACAAGCTGTTGTGTACTATTCTTGATTGTTAGAAAACAGGAAACTCTTTTAAGCATCTAACCAAGTTAAGTCAAAGCAAATCGTAACTGACTTTGCTAAATGGAGAACCTTGAAGTATTTGAAGCCAGGGTTTTTGACATGTGGATGAGTGGGCTGTTTGATGTCTAATTAGAACTACATGTTTAAGTTGGAACTGTGTCGTCTATTTGTACTTGGGGTTGGGAACATTCCCGGCTGTTTGGATTCAGTTGAGGAACTCTGATTCTTTCCTGGTTGCAACCACTATCATATAATTTCGGGAAGTGAGGTTTTTGAGTCATTTAAGAAGGAACTGCAGAGGCTGGAAAAATCAAAGGCAGACAAAAATGCTGGGAGAAACTCAGCGGGTGAGGCAGCATCTATGGAGCGAAGGACTAGGTGACGTTTCGGGTCGAGACCCTTCTTCAGACAGTATTTGAGTAGTTTTGTCAGTGACTTGGAAACAAGGCACTACAGATGCTGCTTTACACCAAAAAAAACACAGTGAGTGCTGGAGTAACTGAGCTGGCCAGGCAGCATCTCTGGAGATAGACACAAAATGCCAGCGTAACTCCAGACTCAGTCTGAGGAAGGGTCTCGTCTCTAAACGTCACCCATTCCTTCTCTCCAGATTTGCTGCCTGTCCCTCTGAGTTACTCCAGCATTCAGCGTAAATGCTGTTCCTTCCTACACACAGCAGCTCTGGAGAACGTGGATAGACGGTGTTTCATGTTGGGACCCTTCACCAGACAGACTATATTCGGGTGGGTGGGGAGAAAGCTGTAAAAGTGATGGGGACTGGCAAGTGATAGGTGGATGCGGGTGAGTGGGGGCTTGTTTGATAGATCGTTGGACAAAGGCCAAAGATGAGAGGACAGAAAGTAGTGAGATAAGAGGAGGAGGTGTGAAATCTGGAGCCAGAGGACGGGATATAGGGATGATAGGGAGGGTGGGGAGGTGGAGAAGGGGAAACAGGGCTGAGGTTGTGTGAGGAATGGGAGAGGCCAGAGCTGAAGAGGGTCTTCATTGTGAAATAACTGTGGGTCTCAGACCTGAAATAAGAATCCAGCGTTTTCTATCTGATTCCAGGCATCTGCAGCTTGCATGATTTTGTTTAAGATGTTTACAAAGTGCCCATAGTGATGTGTAATGTAAGGCTGGATGTACCGTGCTGTTGTTTAGTGCAGTAGTCTCCCTTGTTTGTCCACGCTGTCCCTTCACCGTCCTAGAATGGACCATCTTGATGTTTAGTTTAGTTTAGTTTGGAGATACAGCATGAAAGCAGGCCCTTAGGCCCACCGGGTCCATGCCGACCCCCACTCACTCACACACTAGTTCTGTCCTACACATTAGGGACAATTTACAGAAGCCAATTAACCTGCAAACTATGAAGGTGGACACAAAATGCTGGAGTAACTCAGAAGGGTGAGGCAGTATCTATGGAGAGAAGGAATTGGCGACGTTTCGGGCCGCAACCCTTCCAATTCCTTCTCTCCATAGACGCTGCCTCACCCGCTGAGTTCCTCCAGCATTTTGTGTCCACCTTCAATCTTACCAACATCTGCAGTTCTTTCATAAACCTACAAAGCTGCACGTCTTTGGAGTGTGGGAGGAAACCGGAGCACCTGGGGAAAACAACATGGTCACGGGGAGAACGTGCAAACTCCATACAGACAGCGCACGGAGTCAGGATGGAACCCGGGGTCTCTGGCCCTCGCTGCGCCACCGTGAATGCCAAGGTGCTTGGCCAGTGGATAGTTTAGTCAGACAACTGGAAACTCCTGTGGACGACGGGACACTCGCATGACCTGACTTTGTTTCCTCAATCGAGTAACGTTCTTCCCGTTGGGCAGGGGTGGAGCTTGGGAAGCCGACCCACTTCACCGTGCACACCAAGGGTGCGGGCAAGGCCCCGGTCAGCGCACGATTCAGCGGGACCGCGAAAGGCGACGCCGTGGACGACTTTGAAATCATTGACAACTACGACTACTCCCACACGGTCAAATATACGCCGGTCCAACAGGTGAGTTGTCCCTTAGTGCCTCGCACGGCTTTGTCGATGGGACGGACACCCTTGGTGCTGGATGACATGAGTGTTTCTCTCTCTCTTCTCGCAGGGTAAAATGGGAATCACTGTGACCTACGGTGGCGATCCAATTCCAAAGAGCCCCTTCACCATAGACGTGGCATACCCACTGGACATGAGCAAAGTGTTGATCAACGGCCTTGAAAATAGTAGGTCTCCCTCTCCATCTCTCTCTCCCTCTCTCTCTTTCTCTCTCCATCTCTCTCTCCATCTCTCTCTCCAATTCTCTCTCCAATTTTCTCTCCAATTCCTCTCTCCCTCTCCCTCTCCCCCTCCCTCTTCCCCTCCAATTCCAGATAATCCTTGCTTTATCTCGACCTCGGGTCTCGACCCGGAACGTCACCTATCTCTTCTCTCCATAGATGCTGCCTCACCCGCTGAGTTCCTCCAGCATTTTTGTCGACCTTTGATTTTTCCAGCATCTGCAGTTCATCGTTAAACATTTGTTGAACGAGTATGTTTGCGGCTGAACTTTTAATTTTTGGTTGTTAGGAGTGGAGGTCGGCAAAGACCAGCAGTTCACCATTAACACCAAAGGGGCAGGCGGACAGGGCAAAGTGGACGTGAAGATGTCCAGCCCGTCTCGCAAGCCGGTGACGTGCGTGGTGGAGCCGGCTGCCAGCAGAGAGGTCTCCGTGGCCAGGTACATCCCCAAGGAGGAGGGGGTCTACACCGTGGAGGTGATGTACGACGGGAACCCCACGGTGGGCAGTCCGTTCACCGTGGATGCAACCCTGCCCCCGGACCCATCCAAGGTAACGTCCGCGGGTTCTGCTTTGTTTTATTGTAGTGTAATATTATTTTTTAATAATTGAATAAATTTTGTGAATTAAAAAAAAAAATGTAACGGGGTGACGTCCGTACCCGGGTGCTACTAGAAAAAGAGGACAGTGTAGAATGGATCCAATGTAAACACCTGTCAAGATTTTCATTTTGTCTACCTTCGATTTTCCAGCATCTGCAGTTCCTTCTTAAAGATTTTCTTTTGGTTTTGCAGGTGAAAGCCCATGGGCCAGGCCTGAAAGGTGGTCTTGTGGGCAAACCTGCTGAGTTCATCATAGACACCAAGGGAGCTGGCACTGGTGGGCTGGGTCTCACCGTGGACGGTCCATGTGAAGCCAAGATCGAGTGCTCAGATAACGGCGATGGGACCTGTTCAGTCTCGTACCTGCCGAACGAAGCCGGCGAATATCTGGTCAACATCCTGTTTGAGGATGTCATCATCCCAGGATCCCCGTTCAAGGCGGACATCACCTTGCCCTTTGACCCCTCCAAGGTGACTGCCTCTGGCCCTGGCCTGGAACGGGCCAAAGTGGGGGAAGCGGGGCTGGTCAACGTGGACTGCTCCAAGGCTGGTCCCGGGGAGTTGACCTTAGAGATGGTGTCGGATGCTGGCGTTCAGGCCGAGACCCACCTTCAGGACAATGGCGACGGCACTCACACAGCCAGTTGCATCCCCCGCCAACACGGCCCGCATACCATCGCGCTGAAGTACGGAGGGAAGAGCGTTCCCAACTTCCCAGCTCATCTGAAGGTAGATCCAGCCGTCGACATCAGCGGTGTCAAGGTGTATGGACCTGGCGTGGAGAAACAAGGTAACGGAAGCTCGCCTTTCTCATTGTCCTTCATGTGCCCAGCCCATGTTCCCTTCCTTCTCTCCCCATCTACTAAAGCAACCATCTTGTCAATTCGTCCCTTCCCACCCAAACCACCCCCCTCCCCTGGTACTTTCCCTTGCAACCACTAGAGATGCTACACTTGTTGCTTTACCTCCCCCCTTGACTCCATCCAAGGACCAAAGCAGTCTTTCCAGGTGCAGCAGAGGTTCACTAAGCAGTCTTTCCAGGTCCTCATCTATAGCATCCACTGCTCTAGGTGTCAGCTGCTCTACATTGGTGAGACCAAGCGTAGGCTTGGCGATCGCTTCGCCCAACACCTCCGCTCGGTTCGCAATAACCAACCTGGTCTCCCGTTGGCTCAGCACTTCAACTCCCCCTCCCATTCCGAATCCGACCTTTCTGTCCTGGGCCTCCTCCATGGCCAGAGTGAGTGAGTCCCACCGCAAATTGAGGAGCAGCACCTCATATTTCGCTTGGGTAGTTTACACCCCAGTGGTATGAACATTGACTTCTCCAATTTCAGGTAGTCCCTGCTTTCTCCCTCTTTCCCCTCCCCTTCCCAGCTCTCCGCCTCTTCCTTTCATCTTCCCGCCCCCCCCCCACCCCCACATCAGTCGAAGAAGGGTCTCGACCCGAAACGTCACCTATTCCTTCGCTCCATAGATGCTGCCTCACCCGCTGAGTTTCTCCAGCATTTTTGTCTACCTTTGATTTTTCCAGCATCTGCAGTTCTTTCTTAAATATTATACATGACTATAATTAAGCCATGCACAAGTACAGGTCATGCAAAGAGAAAAGCTCCAGAGTGCAGAATATAGTTTTTGCAACGGTGCAGTTCCAGAGAAAAAATTCAATGTCCACAATGGGGTAGGTTGGAAGATCACCCTGGTTTATGTGAGGACCATTCAGAAGTTATTTTTTTTTTAGTTTTATAGTTATAGCATGGAAACAGGCCCTTCGGCTCAGTGAGCCCACGCCGACCATCGATCACCCGTTCACACCAGTTCTGTTATCTCACTTTCTCAGCCACTGTACAGGGCCCCAGTGAGACCACACCTGGCCAATTGTGTGCAGTTTTGGTCCCCTAATTTGAGGAAGGACATTCTTGCTATTGAGGGAGTGCAGCGTAGGTTTACAAGGTTAATTCCCGGGATGGCGGGACTGTCAGATGCTGAGAGAATGGAGCGCCTGGGCTTGTACACTCTGGAGTTTAGAAGGATGAGGGGATATCTTATTGAAACATATAAGATTATTAAGGGTTTGGACACGCTAGAGGCAGGAACATTGTTCCCGATGTTGGGGGAGTCCAGAACCAGGGGCCACAGTTTAAGAATAAGGGGGAAGCCATTTAGAACGGAGACGAGGAAACACTTTTTCACACAGAGAGCGGTGAGCCTGTGAATTCTCTGCCTCGGTGGAGGCCGGTTCTCTGGATTCTTCTGAAGAGAGCTAGATAGGGCTCTTAAAGATACCGGAGTCGGGGGATATGGGGGGGGAGGCAGGAACACACTACGGACAGTTTGCAGAGGGTCAATTAGTCTACAGACCCGCACGTCTTGGGGATGGAGGAGAAGGAACCCACTCATTCACATGGAGAATGTGCAAACTCCACACTGACAGCAGCACCCGAGGTCTGGGCCGGGCCTGGGTGTCTGGCTCTGTGAGGCAGCAGCTCTACCCGCTGCGCCACCGTGCCACTCTGATAACAGAGGGGAAGATGCTGGCGGTGCGTGCCATCAAGTGTCTGTCCCTCTGGCCCAGCAGGAGCAGCAGGTTCGGCTGACTGGAAGCAGACTGAACTCTCTCGCGGCTGGTGACTTGTAGTGCAGTGTGGCCCCGCGTGCAATCGTGCTGCCTTTGTTTTCTAGGGGTCTTCTGTGATGCCACGACAGACTTCACCGTCGATGCCGGTTCTCTCACCAAGGTTGGGGGAAACCACGTCAAAGCAAGCATCACAAATCCCTCCGGAGCCCGTACGGATTGTCTCATTAAAGATAACGGCGATGGGAAGTACAACGTGGAGTACACTCCGTTTGAGAAAGGTACGCTGGCCTGGCGTGGCGATGCAGCCTCGAGTCCATGCACACCGACAATCACCCCCTATATTAGCCCTCTCCTACACACCGGGGACACACTTAATAACAAGAGGAGTCGAGTACAGGAACAAAGAGGTCCTTCTGCAGTTGTACAGGGCCCTAGTGAGACCACACCTGGAGTCTTGTGTGTAGTTTTGAGGAACAACATCCTTGTTATTGAGGGAGTGCAGCGTAGGTTTACAAGGTTAATTCACGGGATGGCGGGACTGCCAATAATCGCTGCAAAGAATGGAGCAGCTGGGCTTGTACACTCTGGAGTTTAGAAGGATGAGAGGGGATCTTATTGAAACATAAGATTGTTAAGCGTTTGGACACGCTAAAGGCAGGAAACCCGATGTTGAGGGCGTTCCCGATGTTGAGGGCGTCCAGAACCAGGGGCCACAGTTTAAGAATAAGGAGTAAGCCATTTGGAACGGAGACGAGGAAACACTTTTTCACACAGAGGGTCGTGAGTCTGTGGAATTCTCTGCCTCAGAGGGCGGTGGAGGCCGGTTTTCTGGATACTTTCAAGAGAGAGCTAGATAGGGCTCTTAAAGAAAGCGGAGTCAGGGGATATGGGGGGAAGGCAGGAACTGGTTTGGGATCACATTGAATGGTGGTGCTGGCTCAAGGGGCCAAATGGCCTACTCCTGCACCTATTGTCTATTGACCATTTGAAGAATCCAAATAACCAACAGCCCTGTGCATCTGGAATGTTGGAGGAAACCGGAGCACCCGGAGGAAGCCCACATGGTCACGGGCAGAACGTAAAACTCCATACAGACAATCCGTAGTCGGGATTGAACCCGGGTCTCTGGCGCAGTGAGGCAGCAACACCACCGCCGCGCCACCCTTGTGCCACCCTTGTGTCACAGCGATATTGAGGTTGCTTCACCGTTCAAAATGCCAAAGGTGCGGTCACGGTGGCGCAGCGGTAGAGTTGCTGCCTTACAGCGAATGCAGCGCCGGAGACCCGGGTTCCATCCCGACTACGGGCGCTGTCTGTACGGAGTTTGTACGTTCTCCCCGTGACCTGCGTGGGCTTTCTCCGAGATCTTTGATTTCCTCCCGCACTCCAAAGACGTACAGGTTTGTAGGTTAATTGGCTTGGTGTTAGTGTAAAAATTGTCCGCAGTGTGTGTAGGATGGTGTTAATATGCGGGGATCGCTGGTCGGCATGGACCCGGTGGGCCGAAGGGCCTGTTTCCGCGCTGTATCTCTAAACTAAACTAAACCTAATGGTGTTAGGTTTTGAGAGCGTAAGCTGCCCTATTCTAACGTGTCGTTGGTGTTTCTGCAGGGATGCATTCCATCGATGTGACATATGATGACGCACCGGTCGTGAACAGCCCCTTCATCGTGGGGGTGACCGAAGGATGTGACCCCTCGCGGGTCTCTGCCGTTGGACCCGGCCTTCAGGAAGGCCTGACTAATAAACCCAATAAATTCTCTGTAATAACCAGGTAATCTTGCACAGAACTTGGGGTTCCACTTGCAAAGATGGCGGTGGAGGCCAAGGCAATGGATATTTTTAAGGCAGAGATAGATAGATTCTTGGTTAGTGCGGGTGTCAGGGGTTATGGGGAGAAGGCAGGAGAATGGGGTTCTTCTCCTTGCGTGTGGCGTGCACAGCCTAAAGTTGTAGGACAACTTGTTCTGTTTGATCTTATTTGATTGTGCACACCAGGTTGATTGCATTTGTCGAAACAGGGCGGACCAGGTGAAGGTTGCAATCTCCCACCCCAGAATGGGGTTAGGAGGGAGAAATAGACCAGCCATGATCCTCTTGGTTCTTGGTACTAGATCCTCCAAAATATTCCAAATGGAATTCAAACTGGATTGAATGACTTGATGGGGAGTTGTAGGGAGAAGGCAGGAGAATGGGGTTAGGAGGGAGAGATAGATCAGCCATAATTGAGTGGTGGAGTAAACTTGATGGGCCGAATGGCCTAATTCTGCTCCTATCACTCATGAACATATGAACTTCTCAATTGGCCGTTGATATTAAAAGAAGCTAGTATACAATTTATTCCACATAACTATGTTCCTTTATCTTAATGTACATCACTCTTTCTTTCTCACAGAACTATGTCAGTTGACCCATAAGCCCGTCAAGGGGGTTTTATTGTTATACGTCCCAACACGGAACAATTAAATAATTTCTTGCAGCAGTGCAACAGATATGTAAACATAGTACAAATAAACAAACTATAAACAAACTATGACATTCTTGCCATAGAGGGAGTACAGAGAAGGTTCACCAGACTGATTCCTGGGATGGCACGACTTCCATATGAAGAAAGACTGGATAGACTCAGCTTGTACTCGCTGGAATTTAGGAGATTGAGGGGGGATCTTATAGAGACTTAAAAAATTCTAAGGGGTTGGACTGGCTAGATGCAGGAAGATTGTTCCCGATGTTGGGGAAGTCCAGGACAAGGGGTCACAGTGTAAGGATAAGAGGGAAGTCTTTAGGACCGAGATGAGAAGAATCATTTTTTCACACAGAGAGTGGTGAATCTGTGGAATTCCTCTGCCACAAAGGTAGTTGAGGCCAGGTCATTGGCTATATTTAAGAGGGAGTTAGATGTGGCCCTTGTGGCTAAAGGGAATCAGGGGTATGAGAGAAGGCAGGTACGGGATACTGAATTGGATGATCAGCCATGATCATATTGAATGGCGGTGCAGGCTCAAAGGGCTGAATGGCCTCCTCCTGCACCTAATTTTTCTATGATTCTGATTGAAACCAATATTGTGACCATAAGACATATAGGTGCAGAATTATTCCATCAATCCATCCAATTCCAACTAGTCTCTTGGCTTGTCGATAGTCAACTCTCCTGGGATTTCCTCTTGAATTTGAAGATAAAGACACCCCATGGGGAGTAATTTGACTATTTATAAAAATTATATATTATTAATAAATATCTATTTTAGACATATTCATCTATTGTGTATAAGAAAGAAATTGAGCAGAATATGGCTGGTTTATTAGATGGTAGACACAAAATGCTGGATTACCTCCAAGAGTAGTTCGGGAACTAACAAGAAAAAAGGAGTAAAAAAAAGGCACATCATCGGAGCGGCAGGAAAGAATGTGGTGGAATTGCTGGTGGAGTAAGAAAGGTTGTGGAAGGAATTATGGGAGAAGTTTATAGTGGGTGGGAATGGTTTGGAGGAGTGGGGGGGGGTGGAATGTGACGATGGTGCAGATATATGAAAGGTTGAGTACGCTCCTTCTTTCGAAGCCGACAATTCCAAGGACATACGGAGGTCTCGATCCCGTAACGTCGCCCATGTCCTGTCTCTCCAGCGGATGCTGTGCGCGCTTTCCCGCCTGGATGTTACTCATCAGCCCTTTTGAAAGTCTACCGTCATATTTTCACAGGAATCACTTGTATTCATTAACACAGTACCCTAGCAAATTGAACAGTGCATTACATTGAGCAAAACCATTTGGAGTTTCCAGAGTTCATAAGCGATAGGAGCAGAATTGGCCATTCGTCCGTCATCAAGTCTACTCCACTCAATCATGGCTGATCTATCTTCTCCCGCCCGAACCCACAATTCTCCTGCCTACCCGAACTCCACATCAAGTCTTTTGGGAATTTTTAAAATGGAGATTGATCAGGTTCATGATTAGGAAGGGCATCATCATCCTCCACCCTCCCCGATCGCGGAGCACGCCTAGATCCATTGGCTAAGATCGTCCCGTCCAAGGAAGGTTCATGGCCCACCCCCCCAAGCTAGGAGGACAAGCCGGGAGAGATATGAACTTTATTTTGGCTCTTCCATCACACAGTGAAGAATGTTGAGGAGTTATATAATCATCACTGTGGTGGTGATTTTAGTTAAAAGAATTTTGTGTGTTCTTGTTGTATTTATATTGTATGACCAATATGGAAATTCTTAAAGAGAACTTCCACGAGAATAGATTGCAAACATCCAGGATGAATGAATGAATGAAACTTAGGGCCCAAGAAAATCACATACAAGGCCATTGCCTTGGTGCTCCGCCCACAAGTGACAACATGACATGCAGTGACAGTTATGAATGACACATAAAACATTAATAGTAAAATATTATCGTTTAAACATGTGAATTAAATAAAACACCAGAGCAAAAGGAGGCTACATATTTTTGGTTATTGAGTAGAGCTACTACTCATGGAAAAAAGCTGTTTTTATGTCTGGCTGTGGCAGCTTTGTCAGTCTGGAGTCGCCTTCCAGAGGGAAGTGATTCAAAGAGTTTGTGGCCAGGGTGAGAGGGGTCAGAGATGATCTTGCCCGCTCGCTTCCTGGCCCTTGCAGTGTACAGTTCATCAATGGAGGGAAGGTTGCAGCCAATAACCTTCTCTGCTGATCGGACGATTCGCTGCAGCCTCCGGATGTCGTGCTTGGTGGCTGAGCCAAACCAGACCATGATGGAGAAGGGGAGGACAGACTCTACAATGGCCGTGTAGAATTGGACCATCATTGCCTGTGGCAGATTGTGCTTCCTCAGCTGCCACATAGGAAGCACATAGTCCTTGCTTTCTCTCTCCATTCCCATCCTATCCCCTTCCCAGTTCTCCCAGCAGTCTTACTGTCTCCACCAACATCTATCTCTGTCCCGTCCCCTCCCCCGACATTGGTCTGACGAAGGGTCTCGACCCAAAGCGTCACCCATTCCTTCTCTTCAGAGATAGAAACATAGAAACACAGAAAATAGGTGCAGGAGGAGGCCATTCGGCCCTTCGAGCTTGTGATCATGGCTGATCGTCCCCTATCAATAACCTGTGCCTGCCTTCTCCCCATATCCCTTGACCACACTAGCCCCTAGAGCTCTGTTGTGCCTTTTTGTCGATGGTGGCCCCCCCAATTAAGGTCCTCGAGATGATGGTTCCCAGTAACTTAAAAGACTGTATGGCAAATCAAATTCCTTGTATGTTGCAAAACATACTTGAATGAATGTTTAAGAAGGAACTGCAGATGCTGGAAAAATCGAAGGTATACAAAAATGCTGGAGAAACTCAACGGGTGAGGCAGCATCTATGAAGCGAAGGGATAGGTGACGTTTCTTCAGTCTGAAGAAGGGTCTCGACCCAAAACGTCACCTATTTCCTTCGCTCCATAGATGCTGCCTCACTCACTGAGTTTCTCCAGCACTTTTGTCTACTTTTACTTGAATAAATGAATAGGTTTATTGGCCAAGAGCTGAGATGAATAAAGAATGATTATGAGAGGTTGTGGGAAGAAGGCAGGAGAATGGGGTTAAGAGGAAAAGATTGATTGAATGTTGGAGCTGACTCAATGGGCCGAATGGCCAAATTCTGCTCTTATGGTTGAAAGATAAACAAGTAACTGGATATCTTGTATTCCAGGGGTGCAGGGATGGGGGGGGGGGGGGGGGGGGGGGGGGGGGGGGGGGGGGGGGAGGGATTGGTGGTCTTGGGATTACTGTGGAAGGAACTTCAGAGGCAAAGATGTCTTGTAAGGACAACAAGGATGGCAGCTGCAGCGTGGAATACATCCCCTACACACCTGGCGATTACGACCTGAATATCACCTATGGCGGACAGCACATTCCAGGTAACGTCCATTCACCTGTTTTACTCATTCCCTTAGCTTCGACTAGGATGGATGGCGGGACTGTCATATGCTGAGAGAATGGAGCAGCTGGGCTTGTACACTCTGGACTTTAGAAGGATGAGAGGGGATCTTGTTGAAACATATAAGGTTATTACGGGTTTGGACACGCTAGTGGTAGGAAACATGTTCCCGATGTTGGGGGAATTCAGAACCAGGGACCACAGTTTAAGAATAAGAGGTAAGCCATTTAGAACGGAGATGAGGAAACACTTTTTCTCACAGAGTTGTGACCCTGTGGAATTCTCTGCCTCAGGTGGAGGCCGGTTCTCTGAATACTTTCAAGAGACAGCTAGATAGGGCTCTTAAAGATAGCGGAGTCAGGGGATATGGGGAGAAGGCAGGAACGGGGTACTGATTGGGGATGATCAGCCATGATCACATTGAATGGTGGTGCTGGCTCGAAGGGCTGAATGGCCTACTCCTGCACCTATTGTCTATTATTGCCTGTGAGAGGGGGAGAGTTTAATGCAGATGTGCGGGACAAGTCTTTTACACAGAGGGCGGTGGGTGTCTGGAGCGCGCTGCCAGAGGTGGTGGTGGGGGCAGATACAACAGTGGTGTTTAAGAAGGCACATGGATGTGCAGTGAATGGAGGTATATGGATCGAGTATAGGTACATGAGATCTGTAACTTGGCATTCCACATCACATCGAGCAACTGGGAGCACATTGCACTGGACCGGCGTTCCCGGAGGAATTCTGTGCAGGAAGGAGCCGCACGTCCCGAAATGAAACTAGGCCGTGTCGCAGAGACAAAGCGACAACACCGTAAGGAGAGAGCGACGACTACCGACCACCGCCGGTCTCCACTGCCCGCGTTGCACCAAGGTGTGTGGATCGCGGAGCGGCCTCTACAGACATCTGCGGACCCACACATAGACCACCCTATGGAGAGGACATTTGAGTGACCGCCGGTGATGAATATGGTCGGTGCGGCCATTGTGGGCCTGTGCTGTGTGATCTATGTCTCCATCCTTCCCACTACACATGTACCCCATGTAAAAGCTGGTTAATGTTCCCAACACTAACACCTCCAATTGTCTGTAGGTAGCCCGTTCAAGGTGCCCGTGAAGGATGTGGTGAACCCCACCAAGGTGCAGTGCACTGGGCCGGGCTTGAGTTCCGGTGTCCGGGCCAGAGTGCCCCAAAGTTTCACCGTGGACTGCAGCAAAGCCGGAATAGCCCTACTTGAAGTCGCCGTGCAGGGACCCAGAGGTGAGACGATAACGCCGGCCGCGTTTAGCTTTGCCTCGCCCACCTACACGCCGGATGTTTGTGGAGCTGGCCTAGGGGGGTGAGTGCCCGAAGCTGAAGATAGGCCCAAAATGCTGGAGTAACTCAGGGGGTCAGGCAGGATTCCCGGAGAGAAGGAATGGGTGATGTTTTGGCCGAGACCAGACCAGACCCGCTGAGTTACTCCAGCTTTTTTGTGTCTATCTTCGGTTGAAACCAGCACCTGCAGTTCTTTGCCACACATCTCGTTTGCTCTAACCTGGTTTGGTTTGGTCACCTTCCACTGACCTGGCTCGATTGTCGCTGCAAGTAATAGGTTTTCTGTTCTAGTTTGTGAGGCCCAGGCCCAGGCCCATCCGCGAAGCAGTCCCCTGAAACTGATTGCAGACTTCTTTAAAGGAGAGACCAAGGCTGGTGTTTCTGAGACAGGTTTGGACTTGAACTTGATCATCTCAGCAGGGCAAGAAAGGTGATGGGTGACTAAAGCACTGGTCTTGTCTGCTCTTTGTACTAAATTCCACAGTCCAACTTGTCAGGCCTAATGCTTCCACTGGTATCCACGTGTCACACTAACCTACCCTAGCGCTGGGCAACTCCACCTTCAAGCAGAAAAATTGGCTTTCATTTTTTAGTCCTTCCAAATTCATCTTCCATTGTTCCAAAACCTGAACCACAATGTAGCCACAAAGAACTGTAGACACAAAATGCTGGAGTAACTCAGCGGGTGAGGCAGAATAAAGTGGAGGCCATTTAAGACTGAGGTGCGAAAGAACTTTTTCACCCAGAGAGTTGTGAATTTGTGGAATTCCCTGCCACAGAGGGCAGTGGAGGCCAAATCACTGGATGGATTTAAGAGAGAGTTGGATAGAGCTCTAGGGGCTAGTGAAGTCAAGGGATATGGGGAGAAGGCAGGCACGGGTTATTGATTGGGGACGATCAGCCATGATCACAATGAATGGCGGTGCTGGCTCGAAGGGCCGAATGGCCTCCTCCTGCACCTATTTTCTATGTTTCTAGAAGGAATGGGCGACGTCTCGGGGCGAGACCTTTCTTCAGACCGATGTCGGGGGAGGGGGCGGGCCCGATAGAATGTCGGCGGAGACAGTAAGACTGGTCTGAGAACTGGGAAGGGGAATGGAGAGAGAAAGCAAGGGCTATCTGAAGGTATTATCTCTCCAGAGATGCTGCCTCGCCTGCTGAGTTACTCTAGCATTTTGTGTCTACCTTTGATTTTAAACCAGCAACTGCAGCTCTTTCTTACACATAAATAATGCAATTTGTATTATTTCCATTATGGGCACGCTTCTGAATTGGAAGTAATCTGAAATGCTGAACAGATTTTTTGAGCGCCCAACAGTATAATATATTTCTGACGGCGGCCTTAGGGTGTTGGCTCCATTACTCATTGGCAGTTTCAGCATCTGGGTTTGCTTTGAAGAGTTGTATTTACAGGGTCAGTAAATGGTAAGTTGGTCCATGCCTGGTTTTAACGCGTGCTTGCCTTATCCAAGTCATAAGGTCATAAGTGATAGGAGCAGAATTAGGCCATTCGGCCCATCAAGTCTCCTCCGCCATTCACTCATGGTTGATTTATCTCTCCCTCCTAACCCCGTTCTCCCGCCTTCTCCCCATAACCCCTGGCACCCGCACTAATCAAGAATCTGTCTATCTCTGCTTTAAATATATCCACTGACTTGGCCTCCACAGCCTTCTGTGGCAAAGAATTCCTCGAAACTCCCACCTTAAGCCACGCTGACTATCCTAAATAGTTTTTGTCAAATGTGAGAATACCCTTCCTTTCAGAATCTTCTATGATTTCCCTACCACTGACGTAAAGGTTTCTTAATGATAGTATGAACCCTATAAATGAAGAAATGTTGGCCCGATTGATCAGTTTTCCCTAGTTTTCCCAGTCTGAAGAAGGGTCTCGACCCGAAACGTCACACATTCCTTCTCTCCAGAGATGCTGCCTGTCCCGCTGCGTTACTCCAGCACTTTGTGTCTACCTTCCGTTTTCCCGAGGACTTGGTACTTTGTGCCGATAGTTGCCAGGAGCTGATTGTAGGTGTTATAGGTAGATTCACATAAAACAAAGGAAATAAAAGGCTGGGTCTGGCAGCATGTCTGGAGAAAAGGAGTCGAGACCCTTCCTCAGAGAGTCAGGGGAAAGGGGAAGGAGAGATATAGCTGGTACCAAAGGAAAAATGAATGGAAAACATGACAATAGGTGCAGGAGTAGGCCATTCGGCCCTTCGAGCCAGCACCGCCATTCAATGTGATCATGGCTGATCATCCACAATCAGTACCCCGTTCCTGCCTTCTCCCCATATCCCCTGACTCCGCTATCTAGCTCTCTCTTGAAAGTTTCCAGGGAACCGGCCGCCACCGCCCTCTGAGGCAGAGAATTCCACAGACTCAGCACTCTCTGTGAGAAAAAGTGTTTCCTCGTCTCCGTTCCAAATGGCTTACCCCTTATTCTGAATTTTGTCAATCAACTTGCCAGATTTACCAAAAACATGAGTGTTGTCTGTTGTAGATCAGATCTGATGACTTAGGACTCAGACTCCAGGGGAATTTGGACCACACCCCATAGCTTACTTTCTGCCAGTCAGTTGGTGGCTTGGAGCATAACTAGAGATAGATCATAGAATAGTACAGCACACAATGTCCATACTGAACAGATGGGGTAGGTGGGAAAATATTTGGAATTACAAACTATGCTGGTCACCTGCCAGTGGTCGGGAAGGTATTGGAGAGGATTCTTTGGGATAGGATTTACTTGTGACTGGAAGAAGGCTGAATCATCTTGGGTCAGTTCCCCGTCCACTGAAGCAGTGCAACCATTCCATTATTCTGCAAGTTCCGGCCTGGGGCCGTGCTCCATTTGGAGAAGAGCTGGGAATGAAGTTGGATGCGAAGGGCGGCTGGGAAAGGCACAAGGTCCCTGTACAATCTGGCCCCCCCGACGGCAGGAGGTGGAAGCGTACGTGATTGAAAATGACGACGGGACTTACAACAACTACTACAAACACACGCGACCGAGCAGGGACGTGACGTCTTGTAACGTAATCTGCTTCGGAGGCGTGACGTCGCCAACAGTCCATTCCAATGTTGTTGTGAGCATCGCTCTCTTGCTGGTGTGAAGAAAACTTTAAAACGCAACACAATTATCGGAGACTCGATTTAGTCAGTGATCACTGGGATCAATGTATCAATAGTTCATCCACACAAGATCCACGCTGCTCCTTACGTACAGTCTCCCTTTGAGGTGCAGGGTGATTTCACTTCCCTGCAGGCGCTCAAGGCCGTTTACCTCTCCAATGGTCCAGCTCAATCCATAGATCAAGCACCGCAGAGGGCGCAGAGTTAATACAGATACATTTCCAATTTTTTCTCAATTTCATGAGTCCATGCATTCGCCGCCTCTTTTCCCTCCCCCTTCCCAGTCTCTCCCACAGCCCACTGTCTCCGCCTCTTCCTTTCTTTCTCCATCCCCCCCCCACCAACCCCCATCTCAGTCCTGAAGAAGTCACACGGCCGTACTGATAGGAAGGAACAGAAACTCACCAAAGAACTTGAGTAATGCCCTGTCCCACTAGGATACCTGAAACAGAAACTCTGTAGACTTTGCGCCCCATACCCAAGGTTTCCTTGCGGGTTCCCGGAGGTTTGTGTCATTCTCCAATGGTCGAAAGAGGGTTTCTGCTTCTTCTAATAGTAACACAGTTTCCTAAGTGGGACAGGGGCATAATTCTCTGCTCTCGCCCACGTCTCTCTGTTCTCCGGTGTGGCAAACATCTCCATAATTCCACTTCAGAAGGTAGACAATAATGCTGGAGAAATACCCACAGGGTGAGGATGAATCTTTGGTGCGAAGGGATTGGGTGACGTTTCGAGGTCGAGAACCCTTCTTCTGTTTGAAGGAATTGTGACCTTCCGGTCCTCGAACCGTAATGTCACTATCCTTCGACTCCTTAGACGCGTGCCTCACCTGCTGAGTTTCCTCCAGCATTTTTGTCTACCTTCGATTTGTCCAGCATCTGCGTTCTTTCTTATACAATACATCAACCACACCCCACGCCATTCTCGCCCTTAGATCTCCCCTTTAGACATAGCTTTTATGCTCTGATTGCCATT